>MEJB01000054.1:160764-187897 GCA_001752375.1 Rhazya stricta
TAAAAATTGTGAAGAACATAAATTAAGTTTAATACCCGAACAAAGGAGTTTAATTTGTATCCTTAAAAGACATGATAATTGGTAATGTGGGGACTAAGTAGGGATCAATAATTGACAAATGACATTCTTGGAATAAACACTGAATATCTAAGTTGGGACGATCATACTAAATAAACTATCTTTCTGTAATCAAAATTAAGTCGTTTCGAGTGCCTTGACATTGAAAACAGTCGAGGGATTTCTTTTCGCAAATTAAATAAGAACCTTTAACGTAAAGGACTCCGGATAAGTAAATTCTTCCATTTCATTAACGCATATGGTTGGATGTATCTGAATTCCTTTAAGTAGATTAATGTGTTGGATATGAGATTTGTATGTAAGTAAACTCTCATATTCTCATTAACGTATATGTGTTGTTGTTATTGAATCTAAATTCTATGTAAATAAATTCCGCCATTCACATTTAGTGATGATGCAAGTGTGTTGTTATTATGATTGAATTTTCTTATGTGAATTGAATATGAATGTGAATTGATAATCGATCTTATGTGTTATAATGTGATATTACTTCCAGTAATGCGAATTTTATTACTCATTGACATGTTAGAAATTTTAAGCTAAGGGTTCATGTGGTCCATGAGCATGTAGATTGCAGTAGTTGCATATTTCTTATATGGACATAATYATACATTCAAGAAAYGAAATGTTTTTAARGAATGAAATTTGGAAAAGTAAATGTTTTGAGGAATGAAGTTTTTAAAGATGTTATTTTTATGACAAATGATTTTCAAACGTTAAAGATTTTTGAAAGGAGTGTAAACCTAGTTATGAAGGATGTGAGTGGGAAATGGGGCATGGGGGATCGGCGCACTCGAACCAATCCTCTAGGAGGGAGGTAATGATTCACCTCGGAGAGGTGAAGAGATGAAGGAGAATGTAATCGAGTTCCAAAGGACAAATGGCCCACTGCAACCTAATGGCTAGGCTTTACACTTAATGAGCTCACAAATGTAATGAAAGGGAATGTTTTGCAAGTTATACATTTTGAAATGAAAGGTTCTGTAAAGAGATTTCGAAATGGAAATGTTTTGAAGGTTTTCATTGAGAAAATGAGATTTTATAACTTCATGACATGTAAGACATGTTTATGCATTCATGCATGAGGTTTACTTACTGGGCTTTATARCTCATTTCATTTCTCTCATTTTGCATTTCAGGTGAAGTGTAGCCAGATGGTGCGAGGAGGTCGCTTGTGAGCAAACCAAGATACCCTGAAGTCAATGTAAATGAATGTTATGGATTAAGATGGTTGTTATTTAGTTTAAATTCTTTTGAGCTTCCGCAAATTCGTGTCAGTGAGTAAATGGTGACATTCCCAGGTTAGGATAAAGGTTTCTAATCTGGGGGTGTTACACCAACTCATATAACTTTTTATTTTCACCACTCACTAACATAACTAGAGTGAAAATTAACTGATTAGAACTATATGCTAGAACTTAGTTCACTGCAATCTTGGACTTACTCCAATGCTTATGTCCAGCAGGATAACCATGCTTCTTATAACACCATTCAATAGTGTGTCCAAATAAATCACTATATGTACATTTCGAGTTCTTTTTTCTATTCATTATAACCAGCCCTACGCTTAGCACCATTAGACTACCAACACTTGCAACATTAACTGGTTGAAAACCAGAGGYGTGGGCATTACCATTAGATAGCATCTGAATCTCATTAACATATGGTGGCATATTCCTATTAGTGAACTTCCCTCTCTTGTTTCATAACCATAGAGAAATCAATGTTCAAAGTACGAAATGGATGCATTAATAAAATAAAAGATTTCAGATCGAAAAATGTATCATTTAATCCCTTCAAAAAAAACGTCTCATCCGATCCTAGAGAGTCTCATTCTTCACAAACAAAATTGATACTATAATTTTGAAAGTAGCAGCTCTCTTTCTTCTCCTTCTTAGTGCCTCTCCTTCTTCTTCTTCTTCTTATCTACCTTTCCAGTTCCACTTTTTTGCATATTAATCATCTTCACGACCTATCTTCTAGGCTTTTCATCATCTCAACTTCGTGAAGAGCTCAATTATTTTAACACATTCATCATAAGGTAAAAACCTCTTTTACATTCAAAAAAATCAAATTTTCTAGGGTTTATCAATAAAACGGCGATATTTACATTGATACCATGATTCCAAGATTTTGTTTTTGATAAAACAAGAATGGACCATCACAAAACTTTGATTTCTCACATTATATCAGTGAGTGTGTCCATCACGGCAGCCCGCCATGATAGACATGTCTACCACGATGCCCTRCTATGATGAACGTACTCACCAATATATGTGCACCACAGAAGGCCATCCTAATAGATATGTCTACCAGGGTAGGCATCTATGATGAACACGCATTAATATACTTGCATCATAGCAGGCAATCGTGATAGAATTGCATACCATAGCGCTGCTGTAACACACATATATTGGTGTGTGCTTATCACAGATGCCCACCATAGCAGACATGTCCATCCCCGTGACCTTTTGATAAAAATCAACCAATACACTCATCACAAAAGGCCATCGTGATGGACATTTCTATCATGGTGGCCTACGATTATGAGCATATTAGGTGAAATCCTTCATCACAAATAGCCACGGTGATGGAYAAGTCCATCACAAAGGTTTGCTGTGACGAAAACATACGAATACACTCATCACAGCAGGCAACCGTAGTGGAAATTTCTATTATGGTGGTCTATTGTGATGAGCATATTAGGTGCAATCCTTCATCATAGAACGCCACTGTGATGGACATGTGTCTGAATCATTTTATCTTTAATACATAATGTCTTGATCCATATTATGCTAAAACGAAAACAATAAATGATAATAGTGTCAAACTCGATGTGTTCTAGAAAGTCAATTTTTTAACAAGCTGACTTAATAATTGGAATAACTCCTTAGCTTAAAAGCTATTTTATAATTATTTTATTTAAAGCAAATAAATGTCAAATGGGCAAAACCAAAGKATGTTGATATGATGCATTAAAGGTGATTTTTTAATTTTATTTTCCTTTCATTCAACTTTCATCTTATGTGGATTGACATTCCTCATATTTATTGACATATGCTAAATTCGTTTAATGTCAACAGTGTTACATTAGAGATGCTCTTAGCTTATTATGAGAATGTCAAAAGAGAATTGAGGCAAAAAGGAGTTTAGATCTTCACTTCTGCAATGTACAAGGGTTAAGCACTTATAATAAACACAATGCAATTACTCCATGCAAGTATACATAGTCAATAAATAATATAAAATGAGTTATAATCATTCCTACAAAGATTGGTTTAATGTAACTTTGATGCAAAAATTTCAGTAGAAGTAATGTGGATATTGATTTTGATGTAAGTCTCCCATGAGACGTTTAGTAACTTCAATTTTATATCATATTCCTATTCAATCTTATCCCGTTTCAAGCGTATCTCAATTATTTTAAAATATATTGCTATATTTCTTCCAAATTTGAATATCCAAATATGACCAAACTCAAATGATGCAAGCCAAATATGTAGTTTTAAGGCCTTCCTGGAAACAACTAAATATCTTACTATTGGTTATAAAACAAGAAGATTGAGAAGTAAAGGCACTTGATGAACAAAAATTGCTTGAAGAGGCCTTAAAATCTAAAACTTCATTACAAGTRTAGTTCAATATYAGTCCCGACTATTTCAAGCTTTAGCTTATGTTTATAGCTATTCAAAAGCACAAAATTACAGCATTAATGACGATAAAGATACGAAGTCCAAGGAGAAAATGAATTGATTTGGCTTGAAAATTCTGTCATCTTCTCTTCTTGGCAGCTAGGTTTCCCCTTCAAGCTCTGATTCTCTATTCAGTGCTCCTCGCAACTTATGGTCCAAATGTTTCCTTCTTTTGTCTAACACGCTTTTGTCTAAGGGCAAGATTGGAGCATGTGCTGTTGGGGTACGCTTGGCATCTTCTCCTTTTATGTAAAAGGACCACATATCATTTCTTTTCTCTATATAAAGTGTTTTTCACTTAAATTATTTTTATAAAATGTTTTATGCACTAGATTTTCATTACCTATATCTTGCCCATTTGGAGTGTTTTTATTTTTTATTTTTTATTTTTTATTTTTTTGCCAACTAGAGCTCCATTATCTAAGACTTTTCTGGCTCTAATAGCATGGTGTTGTTGCAAAAGCTACAGCATCATTCAACACCAATTCAATTTGCCTTCTCTTTTTAACTTATGTCTTCACTCAAAATCGCTAAGTGTGGTAGTATCATTTCTCTGTAAAAAGGGCATTAAGACATTAATATTTACTCGATTACTTCATCAAATTCACAAACTTCCATAATTTGTGCTACCTAATGGACCTATATAAGTATTCAAGCAAAATTACATAACCTCCCATAATGTATACAAGTTCTTAAGAGGTTTTACACTTAACGACCGTGAGTTCTCCCCATTTGGCCAAGTCAAAAAATCTATAGGAAACGAGGGTTTAAAAACTTTTAAAAAACTTAATTGAAAACCTGAAAAGGAAAATGCCAGTAAAACAAGTGGTATACACTAATGACGGCGTAAACATCCATGCAAAAGGAGAAGGGTAATTTTGCAAGCTTCAATCAAGGCATTATTAACTTGCTTCTTTTCAACACAATACTAGAGTAACTAGCCTTTTCATACAATACCAAGTTATTTTCCCCCTCTTTCTGCCCCACTTTTTGAAGCACTTAACATAAAAGAACGAAACAACTACTTAATAAACTTTTTCCACAACAAACCAAAAAAGCAAAACAGAATAGTGAGCACATTGATTCCAGGTGAATATAAGATAGAGACGTAATCTATTTCTTACGTCCCTTATTCTTTGAAACCTAAAATCGCAGCACAAGTATAAACAACGGTAGAGGAATTCTACGCAGTTGAGATGCCATGATATAAACTCCACCCCCCCCCCCCCCAACATCTTTTCCCCGATAACCAATATGAAGAAAAATGCAATATGAGTTGGGAAGGACAACATGAGTTGCAAAAGAGGTTCATATTTCTCATTTTTCCAAGCAAATGCTGCTCCTTTGTGTTTTTGCTCTCGTGTGTGCGCGTTGCTGCAAAAGTGTGGGTGGCTGTGATAGCCTGAATTACAAACCATCCTAGTTCCAAATTTTTTGCTCTAGATCTGAATTGATCAGCATGTAATGTATATCAAATCCAGTGTATCAGTTTGCAGATCATCTAAAACTAATCTGGTTTTCAAGTTAAAGGTTTACCTCGAAAGTACAAACCAATAAGTACAAAAATTATAGGAGTGGATATATATGGCTGTCTAATAGCACCAGCTGAAGCTGACATTGACCTGGAGAAAGCAAAATCAGACATTAGTTGATGTCATGGATACAGAACATTGAAAGATTATCAAAATTTTGCAACAATATAACTAGAAAGATTCAGATCACATGACTAGATCTCATCCCAGGCCTGGTACAAAWGTATGTAGTGATGCATACACTATCTGAACCCAAGAACTGGAGAAAATAGATTCATATTAAGATGGAAACAGAAACATATGAAAAGCTGAGGAATAAATAGCAAGAATCACTAGAGTAAACAACGTTCAACTACTGAAAAATGGAAATGGGATAAAGAATTAAAACCTGTGAATGAAAGCATCCATATTACACCAATTTGGCAGAAAATCCAAATTCAGGCATCTTCAGAAAACTTAAAATTTATACCAATTTATATTGTTTAACTTCCTTGTAGATAAATCAATACCTTGCTACAGCAGACTTCTGAGTGCTGAGTCCAAATCCAAATGGAAAAAGTGGATCATAACAAGAATCTCCGACATTCATTGGGAGTTGATCTACAGTTCTGAACCAGGTTCTTGGCAGTTTTCCAGTGAACTCATAGTCCCCAAAGAGGACATCAGTCACACCATTACCTTCAGTGCCAGGTAACCAAGCAGCAACCAATGCATCTATTGATGAAATGTATGGTTCAATCACTAGAGGTCGACCAGATATGATGATGACCACACATTTGACATTCCCACATACGTTCTTTATGACACTAGGTCCAGGATCACTAATTGTAAGATTCTGACTATCTCCTGCACTCTCAGTATAAGCATACTCGCCAACTACGACAATTGCATAATCAAAGTTGCCGGATTTGACATACTGACTGTCAGGGTTCTCAAGGTAGATAACTTCTGTGCCCTTGTCCACAGTAGATTTAATTGCATCAAGGATGGTTGTTCCTAGAAATGAACAGGATTTTGGTAGTGAATATATAGCTACTAACACAGGTAATCAACAAGAAAACTRGAGCTATCTAAATTCAGGATCCTAACTTATACAAAAAATTCATATGCGTATATATGAAAAATATGGTCCAAGTAGTACAGACATTATATGAGTAGAGATACAGACATGATGCTGTGATGAAAAAGCTAGGCCCCACTTAGGAGTTGCTAGGCTACTTTAGCTGAGTGCAACATTTTCCCAGAGATTTTTATTCAAATGCCTTTTTCATCTATGATTTTCCTGAGGCATGAATATCATTACTGTTATACGATTGGTCCATTTAAAAGAAAATCCCATATTCTTAAAGATTTCGCATACAAATCCCATGACACCGAAAGTGCAATTGTTACCTTTTAAAAGAAAACCCCATCTTCTTAAAGATTTTGATCAATTTGGCAATATGAACTTTAAATAAAAAAAAAAAAAAAAGCATGAGAAGTATCTTTCTTTCACCTTTTAATACTCATTGCAATAACTTACTCTTTGTGCTACAATTTGCATTTCCCATTTAAGATCACATAGTGAGGAATTTTGTGGACCTTCCTCACAATATTTGAGCAGCAATTCAAGACTGAAAATGAGGGGAAACATAAAGATTTTTTAAGGTGAACATACCACTCGTGTCATTATTGCCACTAAATCCCTGCCAAGTTATCGTCCATCCACCACACTGGTAACCTAAATTATCAGCATGTGAACCAGCCACTAAAATTTTGGATACTTTCTTGGGAAGAGGAAGCAATGGATCATTTGCACTCTTCCCATTCTTGAGTAGAACAACAGACTTCCTAACAGCTTCCCTTGCCAAATTTCTATGCGCCTGTCAAAACAATGTTTTCTGGTCATACTTCTGAAAAATGATTTCCACTTAACATGAAATACCCAAAAAAGGGGAAAAAAAGTTTCTATCCCCAATGAAATCAAACAAGATTAGCAAAATCCTCCAAAGGGTCCAACAACCGAAACCAAAATTTAAAGATTCTATTGAGAAAAGATTGCACTACCTTGCTTCCTACTTCATTTATCAAGCTAAGATCAGCAAGAGGATTCTCAAAGAGTCCCATGGTAAACTTGACTAGCAAAATCCTCCTCACAGCATCATCAATACGATCCATTGGTATAAATTTGTTTTTGACTAGGTAAGTGAGACCATCAATGAACTCAGTATAGTTATAGGGGATCATGACCTGTAAAAGAGCATTGTGATACTTCCTAACTTTTAAGAGTTGAATAAGTTGCAGCAACTAAACTAGGGTATATGAACCATAATTTAGTCTGAAAATGTACAGAAGTCTTGGTGCTTACCATGTCAATGCCAGCTAGAATACTAGCCTTAATGGAGTAAGTGTAGTTTGAATGAGGTGGAGAGGTAATCCTGTCAATGCCTTCCCAGTCTGAGATAACAAAACCCTGCGAKTCCAAAGTCAGTGAAAGTATTCAACAAGAATATAAATAAAAGGAGAGGATAAAAGCTTCAYTGTCCAACATGAAATTGATATATAGTATTCTTAGTCCAATTTATACTACATCAGTCGACATTGCTTTTTCCCTTGAGCTTTTTCTGTGTCCTGTAGCAACTTTGACCGGGAGTGAAGACAGACATAATTAAGTAAAAGGGAAAAAGAAATTAAGATAACAGCCTATTACTAGTTCTTTCTGATTGTTTCTCTGCTAGCTTAGTCCCCTGCTTCCTCTTCTCGCACTCAAGATCTCCYCACTAAAAAGATGCAATCTAATGGTTGACATTATATATTTGTGAAGCATTACGGCTTGGATAAAACATCAAGAAAATTCCAAATCATGACCTGGATTAGATTAATACAAGTATTATAAAACGTAACAAAATAATAACAAACACTTTGCACTATTGGAACAAGAAGCTAAGATGATCGGCATCTATTGCCATAAATCTGCAGGAATCTAAGAACATTATGGTTAATAAGAGCACCACCCAATGAGCAACTATGAAGTCAAAAACTTCAATAAATCACTTAGGATGGCACCTACCATTATTAAAGATTTCCAATAACAACATCATTTTTAAACTGACTACATAAATCTCAAGATATTTTATGAAATCATCCATCCCCTACCAGGCTCTCAAGACCTATCATCAACACCTGTGACAATAAATAGCAACTTTCCATATCTCACCTACTCAAAGCTCACCAGTGCTGTAGTCCATTTAATAAAAAAAAAAAAAAAATTGAAGAAGAAAATCAAATGACTCTTTGCAAACATTTCCCAATAATACTGCTTTCTTCCACTGGAAAAACATACACCAAAATCAGCAGTTAATATAATAATCTGCCACCAAATTGACACCTCTTGTTGGTAATCCAGCAAAACACCTCCTACATCAGACTCAATCACAATGTTAGCAATAATCTCGGCCTAAGCATACTAAGATAAACCTCAATGCTAAGTTCCATGAGTCTATTCAAGCCTTCCTCCAACTTCAACAGATAAGATATCCTTAATATAGGGGAAGATTTCGCACAGGGAAACATGCGTTATTTATTTGTGTTAGAACTGATAGAAAGGGGAGCAAGTGTAGTACATTGGATGACAAGAAACATCAGAGCTTGCTAAATGTAAGATGCTGTGGTCTTTGCGGACAAATTTGGAAATAGCTTCTTCAAATATGATTTGGAGCCATTATTGATGAGGCATGGATTCTGAATTTCAAGGAAGTAAGGAGGTCATAATGAAGCATGATATTCCAATAGATGCTTATGTATTCTCTATATTTTCATTTGAAAAATCTGTTTAGGATTTAAAGCTATTGGTAATAAAGGAATTCAGAATTTAATTGACCATCATGTGTAAAGCTCTAGACAGAAACCCAAACCAGTTGATTTAAGTGCGAACAAGAAGAATCAAGGGGACAACATGCCCAGCAATTTATTTGTCATAATGTCTATAATTCTTACTCATGACACTGAAAATTTTCAAAAGGAAAAGTCAAGTCTAAGCATATAAAATTAGAAGTTCCGAGACAATTGAACAGGGGACATACATAATAACAGAATTTCTAGTTTAACTGAATGCGGTAATTCTGCTATGATGTTTTTTCAGACAACATTTTACTTTAGTGATTTGTCAGAGCTATTCCAGGAAATTTCAAAGAGCAATATCAAGATGGAGTTAAAATATTATATTTCTTTTTTACAGAAACTTGAAACTTTACAAGCATATTTGGCATATACTGAAACTGAATGCTTTGGTTTGTTTGTATATGAAGTGAATGTATAACATCTCAAACAACTGATGCATAATTTCGTGGAAGCACCATCATTTATTTGATGTATGAWAATATCAATAGTAATACTAACAATAATAATAAACTAGCAGTAAATTCTAACCTTGAAATTAAGTTTATCCTTGAGAAATCCAGTAATCATATCACGATTTGCATGCATCTTTTTTCCGTTCCAGCTGGAATAAGAAACCATTATAGTGGAGACACCCTTGATAATGGAATCATAATAAGCTGGCATGTGGATACTAAGTAACCCATGCCTATCAATCAGGGTGTTGTTCTCATTGATCCCCCTGGTTGTTCCACCATCACCAACAAAGTGCTTAGCGCAAGCGGCAACCTTGTTGCTGATAGAAAAGACAAAACTTAGGAAAGAACTAAGATGACCAATCAGTGTGAAGATGTGTTGTGATCAAGGAGATGAAGGACTAAGGAATAGTTAACAAGCTAAATTCTCATTTCTTAAAACTTCAGCAATATTTAGTTTCATAAGATTATACTTCAAAAGTTAATTATCACATAACACATAGACCTTAAGGGAGAAATTTAATAGTTAATTATCTGAAGTGAAATGCTATAACTTTTGTGGACACCAAACCTTCCAGCAACATAGGGGACACCCTTCTGCGAGCCATTGGGAATTTCACCTTGCAATCCAACTATGATTTCAGTCATGTCTTGAACAATCTTGGGATCCTCACCGTAACTTTCATAACATCGACCCCATCGAGGATCCCTGCATACCTGCAGAATGATTCCACAATTATTCAGGACCTCATATGAATACAGAAGACTAATTGCAGAACATTCTTTGGTGCAGTAGATTGCAGCCTTATTCAGCTGGCAATATCTGTGTAAATGGAAGCTTCAATTATATACTCAATAATTGTACCATGTATTAACTTATAGCSATAGGAGGTGCAAATACATAAGGAATCCCTGTACCATGTATTAACTTATAGCCATAGGAGGTGCAAATACATAAGGAATCCCYGTACCATATATTAACTTACAGCTATGCAAGGTGCAAATACATAAGGAATCCCTGTAGCTCTAACTTCAAGAGCAGTTGCATCACCGATTCTCCTCAACAATTCAGGATCCCTGCAGTTCTTAAATTAAATCTTTGAGCAATTATGCATACTAGTCAGATGAACCAATAACTAATAGTTGTGTATAATATACTTCGCATATGAGAAGTATCTATGACCCCTTATTTTCTGAAAATTCTTTTATCCATGAAAAATGTTAGTAATATGATTAATATCTTTAGCTCATAATCTAACATACAAAAGGAGCCACAAACTAATCACTTTCTTTTTAAAATGCTGCTTAGTTTGCAACTTTTACTTTAATATTGGTATCAAGTCAAAGTATGGCATTCAATTTGAAATAGAAAGAACATCTACCCCTACCCAAACTTTCAAAATGACTATTTCTCCAAAAACCTAATTATGTTTGGCTTTTTCCTGAACCAAACTGATGAGCAGAACAAATGCAATAGCACAACCATGCAATATGTACCTGAACGGAACATCTGTGAGAATGAGCAGAAAATTGCATAAGCAATCCCACAGGATATTATGGAAGAAATATGTTGATTATGTTTGCTTCTTTTCTCTCTTCTCCTTTTAAGCTGATTTACTCTGATTATTTTCTCTCTTCTTTCTTTCCTTTTTTTTTTTTTTTTTTTGTTTTTCATTTTCCAAATCAGGCTGGGACAGCTATAATTTTTTTAGGTGGATAAAAATGCAAAAAAGATATTTTTGACTTGCCTTGTAGCACCAAGACCAATGTTATGTGGAAATATGGTTGCATTGAAGACATTGTTGTGTCCATGTACAGCATCAATGCCATAAATCATTGGAATACCCAGCCTTGTAGATAATGAGCCATTTTGAAAGTCGTTCACCATGTTGACCCAATCTGCAGCACTAGCCTGTGGATGTGGTGTACTTCCTCCGCCACTTAAGAGGCTCCCTGCATCAAGCAAACGATTTTTTCTTTAATGAGCTTTAACCTTTCTGTTCGCCTTTATCTTCCTGTTCTCATCACATCCTTTCATAGACAATTAGAAAATAACTTTTTTCTAGTTCTTCTTTAGCAGTCTTTGTCAATATTTACTGCTAATATGAGAGTGTAAAAGGAGTTGAAAGAAACATAAGAAATTCAATAACTTTGTTTCACCTCTAAAACTGATAAGTAGATAAAGAGCTTCAACTATAATTCTAGAAGTTTAACTACTCTAAAAGAAATTTTGATAGATTTGTTATGCCTATTAAAATCTCAGAAGGGTTATGTCTATATCTGGTCAATGACCTCTTGGTCTAACTCTGAACAGAAAGTACGTAAAGAGCTTATATCTATAACTCTGGAAGCTCAATTTCTCTACCATTCTTCTCCTAAAAAATAAAATGCCATTGCATCATCCTATATTTTCCCCATCTGTCCCTAACTTTACATATCATTATGCTATTTCACAAACAAAACACAGGATAGGAATAAGAATAGTTAGAGTGGAATCAATAATGGAACAAAATAAAAACACAACTTCAACCCAGTTCAGATGATGCATGCAATAGTGCCATACAGGGGCAACAATGCCATACAATTCTACCCCAACTTCCTGTTGGTTATTCCAGAYTCCACATTTAAATTCTTAATATTTCCTATCAATTTCAAATAGAACAGCAACACACGAATTACAATGTATTATAGAGACCAAAAATGTCATTCCAATCCAACTTCCAATCTCATTTGGTAAAGGTTTACAAATTTGACTTCTCATTTCTTCACATTTACCAAAACAGATCATTCAGTGACAGTCATGTGTAAGATAATTCAAGCACTAACAAAGAACAATTCTATTAGTATAGTAATAGCAATWTTACTTGTGTTATTCATTCAATGGAAATTGAAAATGATTAGCCTATTGATCACAAGAAATTAGAAATAACCCCTAAGAATTCCATAAGTTTGACATGGTAAACAATTAGAAAAATTCCAATGCAACTCAAGCTTGTCAAAGAAAACTACAGAAAATCGACAATTTCTAATATTTCTAAAATTGTATAGCTTCAGAAATCCTACCCTGTCAGCAACAAGCTTTTATTCCATCACTTATCCAACGTTTTCTGTATATAGCAATGAAGAGAACTACTCATTCATATCCACAAATCACAAAGAAGACAAAAATAAATGCAATTGCATAAATAAAGAAATAGACACGTAGTATCAACAATAAATTACCAATGTAGTAATCTTTCATAACATCACGGGTGGCAACACTCCTATCAATCTGAACCATCTGACCAATTTTCTCCTCCAGAGTCATTCTACTCAAAAGATCCTCAACTCTGACCCCAAATGGTTGCTTTGGGTCCTTGTACTTCACGTTCTCTTCTCCTACTACACTAGCATTTTTGCTACTCCACCATACCAGTACCAACAGCACCACCTGCAGCATCAGAGTTTTTCCACCACTCATAGCAAGAACCAGCGAAGAAAATGAAAAACCCAATAAGAATAAGCAGAAAGAAACAGTTTCACTCAAGTAGAGTGAGAGCAAGAAATTAGTGGGACTACAGAGATGAACATCGAGTCAGTTATGCAAGAGACCGAAGGAGGCAGCTCATTTTAGTGGAGAGTGGGAGTGTGGAGTGGAGATACCATGTGGGGCGTGATTGGGTAAAACCATGTGAAAAGTGCCAGTTATTTATCGGCGAAGCTATTCGCGAGAAGTTAACTTGCAATATTTATCGGATAGTGGCGGACCACATTTACATTGGATCTGGTCAATTCGGATTTTTGTATAAACATTATCAGTTTAACTTAGTGATTTTTTTAAGTTTTTGTTCTTAAATTTCGAACTATTTTATTCTTGCCCTCAAATTTTTGAAAGGYATCAAACATAACACTTTTGTCCAAAATCTCCGTTTAAACTCTAGTGGAGACCTATTTTCAAGAGTATTTTGATCATTTCATTTTATATATTTATCTTAATAGTAATTCCTTTTTTACTTTTCAATTTTCCTTTTTCTTTTCCTTTCTTCATTTYCTTTAGTATCCTTCTCATCCTTGGAACCTTCTCTAGCCGCCGCCAACAGTGTTGCTTCCATCATCATCTCAGGTAAGCCCATCTCCTCTTCTCCTCTTCTCCTTCTTCTCCTGCATT
This sequence comes from Rhazya stricta, assembly GCA_001752375.1. NCBI lineage: Eukaryota > Viridiplantae > Streptophyta > Magnoliopsida > Gentianales > Apocynaceae > Rhazya > Rhazya stricta. The sequence goes on from MEJB01000054.1 coordinate 174,545, forward strand.
ATTCTTCTCCTTCATCTCCCATAACAACCTTCTTCCTCTCTTTTCCCTTTCCCTTTCTATCTCCATGTGGCTTTCTCTCTCTCCCCTTCATTTTTCCTTCTTCTCTTCCCTTCTCCTCCTCCTCTCCCCAACCCTTGTGCTGAAGCAGTAGCTTTGATGCCACTGCAACTTTGATGTCGCGACATCTCTGAAGCAAGATCAAGACACAAGAGAAGGAGGAAGCAAAGCAGAATCAAGAAAAGAGGGTGCTGGCAATGGCTAAGGTTAGAAGGAGGAGAGACAAGAGGGCTGTGGTGGCTAGGGTTGGAAGGAGGAAAGAGATGGAGAGGGTGGCGGCTACGGTTAGAAGGAGGAAAGAGAAGAGGGCGGCAGCTGTTAGGGCTAGGATGAGGAAAGAGAAGAAGGAGAAGAAAAGAAAAAGGAAGAAAAATAAAAACTTGATTATAAAATATTATTTACATGAATATTAATCGAATTGACAAAAATAACCTTGAAAATCAGACTCTGTTAAGTTCTATAATGAGATTTTGGACGGAAGGACAATATTTGCAATGTGTTAGAAGTTCAAGGGCAAGAACCCCACTGTTTGAAATATAAGGGTAAAAACTCAAAAATYACTAAAGTTTAGGGGCAAATRACGTTRYTTACCCTTATCGGATAATTTGATCTACTGTGTTGGTTAGTTTTCGATGGTGGGCAAACAAAACCCTCAAACGAACATAAAAAAGGGTTCTTATTAAGCCCAGTCAAACATTATATTTGGGAAAAAGGCATCTCTAAATGATTTTTAGTAAAAGGTTCATCTATTAAATAAAGCATAAATTACATTATTGAATTATCAAAATACCCAATCTATATTAAATTACCTCATTCCAATATATTTTTTTAAATGTCCAAAATACCCTCTTTTACAATTATAGGTATTGCTTCTTTTCTAACCAACAAAAACGCGCCAAAATCTTTTATCTTTCTTCTTGATGTGGGTAAAAACCATTGAATTTACCAGTAATTATGTGCATATTTTCACGTTTTTTAAAATGATAAAGTACTATGTACTATCTTACGTTGAACATTGCTTAAATTCAATCAAGTGACTTTATTTATGCAATAGTCTGAAATTAAAGAATTCATGTGCTATTACTAAGGTAAAATGTCCTATTTTGTAGGAAAAAGAAATTCTATAAATGAAATAGAAAATTACTTAATGAAGAAGTAAAAGCTTGTTCAATGCTGTAGAAATGCGATGCTACAACATTGAAGACCGAACAGGAATTGCACAGCAACCAAGAAACTAAAGGAGAGAATTGATCGTATTAGAATTTGAGAAGTCCTAGGAGCCCTAATTTAAGGGAATCTTGTTGGCCAAAAAGGCATAAAGTAGGAGGCAAAAAGTCATGTACTACAAATGGATTCTTGATCCACTAAGAATTTGACAAGTGGATTGTTTATGATAACTTTATGTCAATCTTCTCAAGTAAGCTTCATATGATWAAAAAAAGAGGAAAGAAAAGAGAGACCCATTCAGCCATTACACAAAACATATGTGCAGAGAAAAGAAGGCTAAAAAGAGGAGAGAGAAAGAGAGCAAAAAAAGGGAAACTTAGAAGAAGAAGACGAACTCAAATGACTTCACTATTAGGCTTCATCAAAYTCTTTAGGCTTTGTTTCTCCTTCTCGTTGTGATAATTTTGAGATGCATTTGAGATGATAAGTTTTTATATTATGTATTTTCTTACATCTAAGAGCATGAACTAACTTCTTAGAAGTTAGAGTTTTGATGGACTAATGTACTTAATGTTTGTTTGAATGATTTGAGCAAGGTTTGCTCTTATAAATGTTTTACTCAAGGATATCTATTATTTACGTTCAATGTTTTGTGGCCATAAATAGTGTTTGTGTGAGCTTCTTGAACTCCGAAAAATAGTAAAAGAAGTGGAGAACTYGAGTAGATATGGGTCTGGATATCTTGAGATAAGACTTAATATCTTAGGACATGCTATTGAATATTAGAAACATCTATGTTCAACCTATAGAATCATATGAGACTTAAACTTTTATCCGTGTTCCCTAAGCTAAGTAACTCCGATAAGTAGAACAACTTAGTGTAATAGGAACAAGGACCAACACACTGAAAGGTGATGTCACTTTCTGTCTTGATTTATGTTTTTACTATAGCTAAGCCTTTGTTGTAGCATTACGCTGAGCAACCATTACTACAGCCTGTYTGCAACATTGATATTTTGACTTCTTGGACATTAGTACATTGGCAATTCTTGGCTCTAACTCACTTTTAAACTCTTAGTCATCCTATGTGTGTGCAATTGATGTGATCTGTTCCTGAATCCTTGTAACTAGATAATTTTAGATTATTTTACTTTATTTTCATCACAACCATTAACAACTATTTGATTTTATTAGGAATTTAAACCATCACTTTTGAACCAACAATCTTTGTGGGATAATACTCTTATTCACTCTCTATTATTTGTGGACCGTGTATACTTGCACAAGTAAAGATTTATTGCGTATGCAATTTTGTCTATCACTTCTGCATCGTGAATTGCAGCGAAACCCACTAATTGGTGAATATTGTTTGTGATRCAATAACGATCATACAACACARTTGAATTTAGACATTTTACTCTTTTTTCCTTTCATCTTTTATGTATTTCATAACTTATCTCTAAAAGTATGAAAAACATTAAAAAAAAAAAAAAGTTAATATGAATTTTCCATTTGATTGAGGTAAATTTCATTCTTTTAAAACTTTTTTCCAAAAAAAAAAAAAAAAATCCTTTTAAAAAGTCAATATGAATTTTCCATTTGATTGAGGTAAATTTCATTCTTTTAAAACTTTTTTCCAAAAAAAAAAAAAAAATCCTTTTGGCATGAGACATGTGGGCTGGGGGTATGGCTCGTTGAGGAGCCACGTCCACTCTGCGTGGCCTAAGATCCATACCCAACAAATTGTAAAGGGGCACGTGCTAGACCCACGTGCCTCAAAATGTTGCATAAAAATAAAAAGAATTCGAAAACACTTTTGTCCCCTAAAAACACATCATTTAATGCTAAAAGTTACATATAAAAATAGATCAGGTCGATATTAACMTTTAATTGGAGAAATTTTATTAAAATACTGCAAATCGAAGAAAATGTGATTTTTAGTAGGGAGGAGGAAGAGAGATTTTTTAGGATAAAATGAAAGAATGCCCTTTTTTATAACTTGGGTATTTTCGTCACTTCAATTTTCTTTTTTTGTGTTAGTAGGATTTATTTCGCTTTCAAATAACGTTTTTGAAATATGGCAAGACATACATGCAATATGATTCATAACTGCATGTCACAGTTATTGGAAGTCTCGTAATGGTGGGCAATAGTTATTGCACAAATCAATTTAAAATGTTTGCAAATTCTATTTTTAGCTCATTATATTACATTAGACTGTCATGATTGATGAAATGTTTACCAAATATTTGCCAATATATGCAACATAATTAATAACAATGGGGGCACAATTATTGAATAATATAAATGTGGCCCACAGTTATGGTCCGAATTTGTATTTAGTTTAGAACATTTTCAAACTGAAAATACTTGTTTGTTTCATTGTTGAATTGCATTATGGTTACCTCGGATAATTTGTGGATATCTGTTTGTTACTTTGTGAGTTTTTAGAGAAAGAAGGTGGTGGTGGTGGGTGGAGATGGAGGTCCAGCAAATGTGGCTCAAGTTCTTATTTTAAAAGATATTACCCATGTCGAGTTATATGAAATCGTTGCAGTGGGCATGGAGTATGGTATAAATGGTATTGAGATGAGAAGTATGGTGCCTGAAAATTCTAATTTTTGATACCACTAATGAAAATTGATTGTGACTCTAATATGAAATGGTATCTCTCAGTTTGTAAAAAATTTCTCCTTTGTGTTACTCTTTTGGAGAGAATTTGAGGAGACTGAAAAATATGATGGTTTAGGAGAGAACGAAGAACAAGTAGAAGCTATTGCACCAGTGTGTGAAGTGCAAATAGATTGAGATGATGTGGATATAACTTCTTGATTTAGTTCGGAAAGATAAGATCTTCTCGAAAATTCCACGTGGCAAGTGGGAACATAGAGGAATTAACGACTAATTTAGGTTCAATTCCCTATGGACCATCATTAAGGATCCTAAAATGTGAAGATTTGCAAAATGAAACAATTGTTCCCCAACAAAAAGCTTCGATATTGAGCTATACTTCCTTGCACTAAGGTGTCACTTTGATTTTAAAGTTAAGACTCAAATTGATGTGATCCATTTCGAGCATGCAAAGGGTGAGGGCAAAATGGTCATAAATTAGTTCAAGGGCGAAATCATCAAGATCCATTAACTCTATCTAATAGACCAATCACAAGATTAAGGACTAAARGATTTAAGAAAGCATGAAATGGGCTGATCCAAGAAAAATTATCCAACATAAAAATGCCTACACAAACCCAAGACAACTTGGAGATAAGCTGGTCAATATTCTTAAAGTTCTAGAAGATTGAGGATTCTTGTTATTTGGTGCTGCCATTTTAAGGAGCCTTAGAGCTGGTTTCCTAATTGTTTTCTTTAGTTTCCTATTTCTTTATTAGTTAGTTCCTATTTCTTTTTCAAGTAGGGTTAGTTAGTTTCCTATTTTGTTTCCAAGTAGGATTAGTTAGTTTCCTAATTCTTAGTTCTTATTATCTATATATAGTCATGATTCAAGAAATTGTAGGATATACATTTTAAGGATTAATAATATTTGAGAGAGTTTCTTTCAACCTTGAACTTATCAAACTATTGCTTGTGACGTTCTACTAGGATACTTGAGTTAATGCTTGATTTCTAGGTATGGTGTCTACACTTTTTTGATAATTCTTGGTTCTTATCTTTCTAGGCAATGCRTCAAAGATCCTACAAACTTGCATTTTGAATACTTGGAGTTACATTTCCACTAGATTGTAGTGGGGTGAGGTATGCATTAGTTGGTACTGGAGCTTCGGTAGGAAGGCAAGTTTGACACTTTTTATTTGCTTTCTTTTTATTCTATTTCGAATATATAAAAATGAAAATCAAAATTTTTGGCTGAAAATTAGTAGCCAAAAAGGAAACAAAAAATCCTTTAATATGAATTTTCCTTGATCAAAATCTTGAATCTTTATGCCAAAATCTACTCTACTTGAAATTCATTGTTCTAGAGTTAAACTATTTCCATATTCATTGTGAGATAGAGCTACAGATTGGCTAGACACTTAACCTCCTAGTTCTGTTTGTTCATGAAATGATTTGGCAAGAAAATTCTTGTTCAAATATTTTCCTCCAACCAAGAATGCCAAATTACGAAATGACATTACAACCTTTCGACAACATGGTAATGAGAATTTTTATGAGGCATGGGAGAGGTTCAAAGAGCTTTTAAGGAAATGTCCACATCATGAGATCCCTCATTGGATCCAAATGGAGGCTTTCTACAATGGATTAATCCCTTAATACCGCAATGTAGTAAACGCCTCAGCTAATGGCGCATTGCTTGACAAATAGTAGAGTGAAGCTTTTGAGATATTGGAGAGAATTGCCAGCAATAGCTTTCAGTGGCCTATCGTCAGAAATACTTAAGTGCCACTAGCAACAAGGAAAGTGGCAGGAATCCATGAGCTTGATACAGTGTCTTCTCTTGCAGGTGAAGTATTATCCATCTTGAATATGTTGACTTTTATGCAAGTGCAGTTAGGGTTATCTATGAGAGAACAACCTTCTTTGAGACTACACACATCTATGCCATCATCTTTATTGCCTTCTTGTGTATACTGTAAAAAGGGGTACTCTTTTGAGAGTTGTCCCTCTCTTGAATCTGCAACTAATAACAAGAAGAACAATCCCTACTCCAACACATATAATCCTGAATGGAAAAAACACCTCAGTTTTTTCATTGGGGTGGCCAAGGATGTAACCAATCATAAGGGCAGCAGTTTAGACATCCTAGACCACTTGGATTTCAACAATAAAATCAATAAAATAGAGGGCAGCCTAGTGATTAGAATAACTCTCTTAAAAGACTTTTTCTCAAGGATTTTATGGCCAAGAATGAAACAGATATTCAAAGACAAGATCCAGTCATTCAGAGCCATACTATCTCACTTAGAACTTGGGGAACCAAATGGGACAACTTGCAAATGCTTCGAACAATAGACCTCATGGTAGCCTTCCTAGTGATACAAAAATCACCAAGAGAGATGGTAAGGAATATTACAAGGCTATCACCTTGAAGAGTGGAAAGGAGTTGGGTAAGCCCCATCAAAAGAAGAAAGTTCCAACCGAAGGAGAAGAACTAGAAATTGAAAAGAAGGCTGAAATTATAATTAACATTGGTCCAAGGCATACTGAATTCAATGCTCCAGCATCACTAGTTAATGTAGGAAATTCTGATGTTGCAGCATCACCAACAGAAAGGGCAGATTTGAGACCATTTCATCAAAAGTTGCCCTTTCCCCAATAATTTTAGGAAAAGCAAGAAGACAATCACTTCAGTAAGTTTCTAGATGTCTTGAAACAACTTTGCATTAATATTCCACTTGTGCTTAAATGCCTAATTACATGAAGTTCATGAAGGGCATCTTGACCAAGAAGAGGAGACTAGGGGAGTATGAGACTGTAGCTTTAACCAAGAAATATAGTTCTATTTTGTAGAATAAACTATCTTGCAAGTTAAAAGATCCGAGTGGTTTTACCATTTCGTATACTATTGGAAGCACTTAAATGGGAGGGCTTTATGGCCATCATAAACCTGATGCCCATGTTTGTATTTAGGAAACTTGGACTRGGAGAAGCCAGACCTACCACAGTCACTCTTCAGCTTACAGATAGATCATTTGCCTATCTTAAGAGTAAAATTGAGAATGTGTTGGTAAAAATAGGTAAGTTTATCTTTCCTGTTGACTTCATTATCTCAGACTATGAGGAAGATAAGGAGGTTCCCATTATTCTTGGGAGACCTTTTTTGGCAACCGAACGAACCTTAATTGATGTGCAAAAAGGAGAGTTGACAATGAGAGTGCATGACCAAGAGGTGACATTTAATGTCCTCAATGCTATGAAGTTCCCTAATGAGGTCAAAGAGTGCTCGTCCATTGATGTGATTGATCCCCTAGTGGTTGAAAATTTCCAGTGCTGCAGCAATGAACAAAAGTGTAGATTTGGAGTTAGAAAATTTGCTGAAGTATGAGGAGAAAAAAGAATATCTAGCAGAGCTAGTTGCTTCCAAGAAGCCCTTCTTCACACAACGAAAATAGCTTGAGCCACTTAATCCATCCTCAAGAAATTTAGCTCAATGTATGTCTTCTACAGAACAACCCCCTTCACTTGAACTAAAGCCCCTTCTGTCACACTTGAAATATGCATACTTAGGAAATGGGGAAACTTTACCTGTGATTATATCGATAAATTTGGGGAATGTGAATTAGAGTTTACTCTTGAGCATGTTAAAAAAACATAAGAGAGCTATGAGGTGGATAATGGCTAATATTAAGGGTATTAGCCCCTCCATTTGTATGCATAAAATTTTGCTGTAGAAATGCTATAGCTGTACGATGGAGCACCAAAGGTGATTGATCCCTAATATAAACGAGGTTGTGAAGAAAGAAATCATTAAATGGCTAGATGTAGGAATCGTTTACCTTATATTTGACAATTTTTGGGTAACCCGATTCAATGTGTGCCTAAAAAAAGAGAGATGACAGCTGTAACAACCCCAGATTAGGAATTGTCCTAAGTTGAGAATATTACATTATCTTACTCATAGAACAATCAATTACTATAGGAAAAAAAAAGAAGTCTTAATCCTTGTCAAAGGTTTTATAAAAATTCAACAGAGTTTCCTCTGTGACTTCACTAACAATCCATTTAAACTCAACAATATCCAAAACAATAAACAATGTGTTCTAATAAATCTTTTACCATCCCAACCTTTATTCAAACTGAAATTTGCGGAAGCCAAAAGAATTTAAATCACAGGTAACTAAACTAAATAAGAAATATCCTAATGATATGCAAAAATCATTCTAGACAATTAACTTTCTATCTTATTCAATAAAATTTATTTAGAATATACTTTAGGGTATCATGGTTTGCCCACAAGCGACCTCCTTGTACCATCTGGCTACACATTACCTGAAATGCAAAATGAGATAAATGGAACTAGTTATAAAGCTCAGTAAGCAAATCTCATGCATGAATGCATGAATATACCCTACATGTCAGGAATTATAAAACTTCACCTTTTAAATGAAAACTTTCTAAACATTTTCACTCCATAACCTTTTTATAAAATCCTTCCTTTCAAAATGTATAACTTATAAAAACCTTTCATTTCATTACATTTATGAGCTCACTGAGTGCAACGCATAGCCATTAAGCTGCAGTGGGCTATTTGTTCTTTGGAACCYGATTCCATTTCTACCGGTGGAACCGCAAAGCGGTTAACATTCCGTTACTTTTCCTTTTATCTCTTCACCTCCTAGAGGTGAATCATTACCTCCCTCCCAGATGGTTGGTTCGGGTGCACCGGGCTCCCACACCCCATTTGCCACTCACATCTTTCATGGCTAGGTTTACATTCCTTTCCAAAAACTTTAACATTTTCCTGAACACGTTACAATTTATAAAATACATTCCCTTTCAAAATTTCATTTCCTAAATCATTCACTTTTTAAATATATGAATGGCTCATGCCAGGGATGATATAAAACACTACAACTACATGCCCATGACATGAAATGCACACAATTGTAAATTAACATGCCATTCGACATAATAATGGTACTAGATATGAAACATGTGAAAACATTCCACCAATCAACACATTTTATAACACAATTCCATACCGCCACGACATAACACACAACAAAAGAGATAGGCGGGCATGGGGGTTTACTTGCATAGAAATCTCGTATACAATATATTAATCTACTTATAGAATTTCATATACACCAAATCATATGCATTAATGAAATGTGAGAATTTAGTTACATAGGACTCAGATTCAATATACATTCAATTCACCTAAGAGCAATTTAATTATAATAAAAACACATATATGTTAATGAGAATGTGAGAATTTACTTACTTGTAGTCCTTAGTAAATTCGTTTACTTTYGTTAGTGGGRTACTTTGGTTGCCTACAACGTTAATGTGTCACAGTATCCTAATATTATTATACAAAGAATATTCATCTGAGACTTGTTTAACCAAACGCATTCATTTAACACAGGTATTTACCGTTAATACCTTCATCGTTTTTCCTGTGGTGGCGTTAACTAATAATTTCTCAAGATGAATTTCCATAGCAATAAAAATCGAACTACTAATAGTATAATTTAATTTCATGACTTCTAATTTGTTCTTAAAATAACAATAATAATCGTAATCACAATATCCATTATTTTATCATACGGACCCTAATTTCACCCTAAATTATATTTCAATATATTTCTAGAAGTATAACCGCCTTTTTACTTTATCATACTAAGTTAAATTTTAATTAAAAATATTCCATATTTTTCCTTAATTATTATTACGTAATACAAAACGTAGGTCATTCGGTTAATTTAAATGAAGAAACTAAGGATTCACCTTGAATCCCAAACCTTAGGTGTGGTATCGAGTCTAAGAATGTAATGCGTTTGATCATGCTCAGAAAAGAAATACGCTCTGGCGTGCGAACGACGGTCACTAGTCGCACAGGCTGTGCGCGCTCACCGCTGCTCTGCTGGCTTAAGCGACGCGCCCGATGCTGTTCGCTTGGGCGCCTAATCGTTTGGTCCCTCAGCGTCGCCCGGTCGCGCCTGGTCGCCTAGCGCATCTGGCCGCCAAGTGTCGCATCGCATCTGGGCGCTTGGTCGCCGGGGCACTTGTCGCCTGGGCGTCTGGTCCCGCTTGATGAGAAACGGAGGAAGATGGAGTGGCGTTGGCATCGGTGGAGAAGAGGAAGAGAGAGAGAGAGAGCAGAAAGAGGGGAGGAAGGCCGGTATCGGTGAGGGCAAAGGGAAGAGGCATTGGTCGGAGGAGATGGAGTGGCGTTCGGCATCGGTGGAGAAGAGGGGAGAGAGAGAGAGAGAGAGAGAGAGAGAGAAAGAGGGTGGGAAGGCCGATATCGGTGAGGCAAAGGGAAGAGGCGCCGGTTGGGGCGGCTATGGTTAGGAGGTTTAGGTTTAGGGTTTTCTTTGGGAAAAAGATGAATAGTAATCTTCGTCTTTAAATAATTTTTTTTTGAAACCTAACTTAACCCTAACTAAAATTTCTTCGTGGGCTATTTTTATTACTTAACCACTAAGCCCAACTAAATTAAAATCTATTAGTTTTCTTCTAACCTAAAATTGAACTTCAAATTCGATTTTAGATTTGAATAAAAAGATGACGGGCTCTAATGGGTCAAGTCTAAATTAATTAACTGAGACTTCTAGTTAAAGTAAAGTGATAAATTTTACCTTTCAATAAACATACTCACACATTAACGCATAACAAATAATAAATCAAGAAAATAATTATTTATTCCTGATTGGCACATCGAACGTTACAACGTCCAAGTCCTTTCGCCGTAAATTATTCAATTTACTAACAATCATGAATACAATCTAATTAGTGAATTAGAACAAAAATTGTCTATTTATATATATATATAAAGTTCGAAAGGAAAAATAGAAACTAAATCTCGGGTGTTACAACAGCAGTGACAAATGAGAAAGAAGAGTTGATCCCCACTAGAGATGTAACAAGTTGGCGAGTATGCATAGACTATCGCAAGCTGAACAGTGGCACAAGAAAAGACCATTTCCCCTTACCTTTCATTGATCAAATGCTAGATAAACTAGTGGGGAAAAAGTTCTATTGTTTCTTGGATGGCTATTCAAGGTATAATCAAATAGCCATTGTACCTGCTGACCAAGAGAAGACGAGTTTCATGTGCCTGTATGGAACTTTTGCATTTAGGAGGATGCCATTTGGATTGTGCAACACCTCTACAACCTTCCAACGATGTATGATGTCGATTTTTTCTGACCTAGTGGAAAAGACACTTGAGGTCTTTATGGACAACTTTTCCATCTTTAGAGATTCTTTTGATGACTGTTTGATAAATCGAGAAGAGGTTTTGATTGTTGTGAGGAGACCAAATTAGTTSTCAACTAGGAGAAGTGTCATTTTATGGTGGAAGAAGGTATAGTCCTGGCCATAAAGTCTCAAAAAATGGACTTGAGATAGACACAACAAAGATTGAAGTGATTAAGAAGTTACCTCACCCATCAAATGTCAAGGGAATTTGTAGCTTTCTGGGCATGTAGGATTTTATAGGAGGTTTATTGGAGAGTTCTCTAAAATCTCCAAACCATTTTATGAGCTATTGCAATTGGGTAAAAAATTTGAGTTTGATGAGTGCTGTGTTGAAGCATTTGAATCCTTGAAAAGGGCCTCATTATTGCACCTAATTAGTCTCTCCGATTTGAGCTTATGTGCGATGCTAACAATTATGCTGTGAGTGCAGGCTTGGGACAAAGAAAAGACAAGGTGTTTCACTCTATCTATTATGTGAGTCAGACATTAAATGAGGCTTAGATGAACCATACCACCACTGAGAAGGAGCTACTTATTGTAGTTTTTGCATTTGATAAGTTCAGAGCTTATTTGGTGGGAGCCAAGGTTGTAGTCTTTATAGATCATTTCGCTATTAGATAATTGACTTCGAAGAAGGAAATAAAGCCGAGGTTGATTCGGTGGATCTCGTTGTTACAAGAATTTGATTTAGAGATCAAGGACAAGAAAGTGTTAAGAATCAAGTAGCAGATCTCCTATCTAGATTGGAGTTAGAAACTACTTGTGATGGTCTTGTCCCTATCATGGAAACCTTSCTGGATGAGCATATTTTAGCACTTTCTCAAGTGCCTTGGTATGCAAATTTTTGCCAATTTTTTTAGCAAGTGTGTAACTATAATACCCGAGATTTCTTTTTTCTGGATTTTTGTTTAATCTTGTGAATTGTGTGCCAACTAGGGTTGGAAATTTTATATGTGGTTTATATTTTTAGATCGCACGTTTACGAAAAATATTGTCTGTGTCGAATTAGAGTCATTGTTTGGTTAAAGGCTCGACTTGTGGGCCTATTTATTTGTTAGTCAGAAGTTAGACTTTTTATTGAAAAGGATGCCTGTTATACTTAATTTACGAATTTTGGGTTAGGTATGGATGGAAAGATCCAAAGGGTTTGGGTTACAGCCCAAAATACAAAATTAAAAAAAAAAAAGAAGAAAAAAATAGAAGAAACCCTAGAATGCTCTTCTTCTTCTTCCTTCCCATTGCCGCCGCAGCCTAAACCCTAACCCATCCTACTCGCCGCTACCACTTCTCCCTCTGCCTACCCGACACCCTCGTCGTGGTCTTTCCTTTCTCTTTCTTCTCTCTCCCTCTTCTTTCCCCTCCTCCCACTGTTGAGCTCGTGACGAAGCGCTCTGCCCAGATCGGCCTTCGTCTTCGTCTCCTTCTTTCCTCTTCCTCCTGCTTGACGTAGCTTCGCTGTCAGAGTTCCAGAGCTACCTAGCAAGAGCTCCACGACGCCATCTGTGTGTGTCGCTCARCGGCTCGCGACCATTGGACCAGGAGGATCCACGCACCAGGCCGAAGATCGTCCAGATCTGGAGTCTTCCGAATCGGCCGTCGAGTCCTCTGCCTATCGCGCTGTGGTTGCCTACTGCCCGAGCTCATTGGAGCTACGAATCACGCTGCACCGCTGCTAGCGTCGCTCGTCGGATTTGCCTTTATCTTCTCCTTCTCTTTCTCTGCTCGATCGGCGTTGCCGTAGCCGCGCCAAGTTCTGATATGTGCATCAGAATCGTGACTCCTCGTCGCTTGGCCGTCACCCCTGCTCTCGATCGTTACTGCTAAGCTGTTGTTGCCAGCGACCGACTATTTGGCCGAGAAATCGAGTTTCAGCCAAAGACGAGAGCAACATCAGGTGCCAGTGCCAATATAAGCGAGCGCCCAGTGTAACACCCCGAATTTTACTTTTATGAATTTTTTGTTTGATCTCGTGAAATTGTGTGCCAACTAAGGTTGGACATTTTATATGTAATTAATATTTTTGAATCGTATGTTTAATAGGTGTGGAAATATTGTCCGTGTCGAATAAAAAGTTATCGTTTGGTTAAAGGCTCGACTCGTGGGCCTATTTATTTGTTAGTCGAAAGTTGGGCTTTTTATCGAAAGAAAGCCTGTTATATTTAATTTTTGAATTTTGGGTTAGATTTGGATGGGAAGGCCCGAAGGGTTCGGGTTATGGCCCAAAATAAAAAAAAAAAGAAAAGAAAA
>MEJB01000054.1:192452-206688 GCA_001752375.1 Rhazya stricta
GGGAGAGAGAGAGATTTTTTTGTACAGTAATTATGAATGCCCGTACATTTAAATGCATATTTGATTGAGAGGAACATAAATTAGATTTATAACCCGAGCTAAGGAATTTAAATTGTAACCTTAAAAAGACGTGATATTCCGATAATATGAAGAAAACTAAATATGAATTTATAATGATAAAGGATATTCTTTGGATTTAAACACATTAATACCCTAAGTTGGGACGATCGAACTAAGTAGACCTCTCTTTCTGTAATGCAAGCGTAGAGGTCCGATTTTCGGAGGCCTTTACGTTGGAGAATCGATTTCGATGAATTCCACTTTGCAATCGTTTAAGTTTGCGATAACTAACGCTCTGGTTTAACGTGATAGGACTCGAGTAAGTAACCTCCCATTTCTCTATTAACATTATGAATCTGAATGTAAATTTGATTACTGTTTTTTTGGGTTTGCTCGAATAATGTTGTGTATGGGATTGGAATGCTATATGTTTCATATTGTCGTTGTATTCACTTTTTATGAATCTAAATGATTATGCTATTATGTTTTCGTATCTTGTTACTATTTTTTGAACGTTTATATTCTTATTTTATGGGTTTTGTTATGTTGTTTTAGTGTCAGAGAGCATGTGTAGTTACGAAGTCACATCACATTTGTGATTGAGCCATTCACACACTTAGAAAGGTTTGAGATGGGTTTAGGAAATGAAAATTTTTAAAGGAAAAATGTTTAAGTTTTGAAATGCTATAAAACTTTTGGAAATATAGAGTAGTGGTAAACCTGGCCACGAAATATGTGAGTGGGAGAATTGGTGGGCGTGGGGACCGGCGCGCCCTGACCCCTCTTTATACTTCTTGTGAGGGGTAGGTAAGAATGGAACGTTCACTCCTCCTTGGAGGTGAATGTGTGAAAGAAAACTTTTTTTGAATGTTAACCGCTTTGCGATTCTACCTGTAGGAATGGAATCGGGTTCCAAATAAGAATGGCCCACTGCAAGCTTAGTGGCTAGGCATTACATTCTAGTGAGCTTACGAACGAATGAAAGGAAATGGAATGTTTTAACGTAAGTGAATTTTGAAGGGAATGTTTTGTAAAGAAATTTTGAAAAGGGAATGTTTGAAAAGTTTTTCATTTAAAAGACGAAACCTTAAAATTTCACGACATGTAGGACATGTTCTTGCATTCATGCATGATATTATTTACTGGGCTTTTGAGCTCATTTCTTTCTCTTATGTTTCATTTCAGATGCTGTGTAACCAGATGGGGTGAGAAGGTCGCTTGTGGGCGAGCTATGATGCTCGGGAACTGGTTTTCGAATTGATTTATGTAATAAGATATATTATTTTTGAATGGTTTAAATTCTTGAAGCTTCTGCTGTCTTCATTTTTGAAAAGTTTAAATTGTTGAGACTTCCGCTGTCTTCATTTTTAAATAAATGTTGAGTTTTAAATGATAGTTGATTATTTGCGAGTGAAATGATATAACATTCCCGGGTTAGGATAAGGTTCCTAATCTGGGGGTGTTACACCCAGTGCCCAGTGCCCAGCACCCAGAGCCCAGGCGCCTAGACGCCCAGGATTGTTGTACGCACGCCCGAGAACCCATTACCACTCCCAAGATACTTGGACTTTGTGAACTTGAAAGGTGAAAATATTTTTAATTAATATTGAAATTTAAGACTTATGAAATTATATCCTAAAGTAAAATTATGAAGAACATAGATTAAGTTTAGTACCTGAGCGAAGAAGTTTAAATTGTACCCTTAAAAGACGTGATAATTGATAATGTGGGATCTACGTATGGATTAATAATTGGCAATTGACATTATTGGAATAAACCCTGAATATCTAAGTTGGGACAATCATACTAAATAAACTATCTTTCTGTAATCAAAATTAGGTCATTTCCAGTGCCTTGACGTTGAGAGCAGTCGAGGAATTTCATTTCGCGACTTAAATAAGAACCTTTAACGTAAAGGACTTGGGGTAAGTAAACTCTCACATTTTCATTAACGTATATGTGTTATTGTTACCTGAGTTCTATGTAAGTAAATTCTCACATTTTCATTAACATATATGTATTGTTGTTATAATTAAATTGCTCTTAGATAAATTGAATTTGTATTGAATCTGAGTTCTATGTAAGTAAATCCTCTCATTCTCATTAACGTATATATGTTGATGTTATAATAAAATTGCTCTTACGTGAATTGAATGTTTATTGAATCTGAGTTATATGTAAGTAAATTCTCACATTTCATTAATGCGTATGAATCGATGTATTTGAATTTCTTTAGGTGGATTAATGTGTTGGATATAAGATTTCTATGCAAGTAAATTCCCATACCCGCCTATCTCTTTTGTTGCGTGTTATGGTGGCRGTATGGGATTATGTTATGAAATGTGTTGATTGTGTGGAGTGTTTTTACATGTTTCATATCTTGTACCATTATTATGTCGAATGGCATGTTAATTATGGTTGGATGCATTTCATGTCATGGGCATGTAGTTAGTGTTCTACATCATTCCTAGCATGAGCTATTCATACATTTAAAAGGCGAATGGTTTAGGAAATGAAATTTTGAAAGGGAATGTATTTTATAAATTGTAATGTGTTCAGGAAAATATTAAAGTTTTTCAAAAAGGGGTGTAAAACCTAGCCATGAAAGTTGTGAGTGGGAAATGGAACGTGGGGGACTGGCGCACCCGACCCTACCCTCTTGGAGGGTAGGGAAGAATGTAATGTTCACCTCTTTGGAGGTGAAAAGATGAAAGAAAAAGTAAAGGAATGTTAACCGCTTTGCGGTACTACCAGTAGGAATGTAATCAGGTTCCAAATAACTATGGCCTACTGCAAAGCTTAATGGCTAGGCATTACACTCCAGTGAGCTCACGAATGTAAAGAAATGAAATGTTTTACAAAGTTCTTGCATTTTGAAATGAAAGATTTTATGGGAAGGTTATACAAGAAAATGATTTGAAAGTTTTCATTGAGAAGGTGGAATTTTATATTCATGACATGTAGGGCATGTTCATGCATTCATGCATGAGRTTTACTTATTAGGCTTTATAGCTCATTCTATTTCTTTCGTTTGCATTTCAGATGACGTGTAGCCAGATGGTGTGAGGCGGTCGCTTGTAGGCAAACCAAGATACCCTACAGTATGTTATAAATAAATTTTAAGGATTAAGATAGTAGTTAACTCTTTCTTATTTGGTTTAGCTGATTGTGTTTTAAATTCTTTTGGTTTCTTCAAATTTCTGACTGAATAATTGTTGGGTTGGTAAGAGATTTATTGGAGCACATTTCTCTTTACGGTGGATGTTTAATTGGAGTAAGGTAATATAATATTCTCAACTTAAGACAGTTCCTAATCTGGGGGTATTGCAGTTATATTTAATTAGAACAACCATACATATGCTTTAATGAGAGTGTGAGAGAATTACTTACCTGGAGTCCTTTACGCTAAAGGTTTCTTATTTAAATCGCGAAGTGAAATCCCTTGACTATTCTCAACTTTAAGGCACTCGAAACGACCTAATTTTGATTATAGAAAGATAGTTTATTTAGTGTGATTGTCCCAACTTAGATATTCAGGGTTTATTCCAATAATGTCAATTGCCAATTATTAATCCATACTTAGATCCCACATTACCAATTATCACGTCTTTGAAGGTACAATTTAAACTCCTTGGCTYAGGTATTAAACTTAATCTATGTTCTTCACAATTTTACTTTAGGATATAATTTCATAAGTCATAAATTTCAATATTAATTAATAATATTTTCACCTTTTAAGTTCATAAAGTCCAAGTGTTTCGGGAGTGGTAATGGGTTCTCGAGCGTGCGCTCAAGTAGCACATGCACAACAATCCTGGGTGTCTGGGCGTCTGAGAGTCTAGGCGCTTAGGTCGTCTGGGCGTCGGGCTCTTGGGGTTGGGCACTAGGCGCTGGGCGCCCGCTTGCACTGGCACTGGCACTTGATGTTGCTCTCGTCTCTGGCCGAAACTCAGTTAACCAGCCAAATAGTCAGCCGTCGGCAATAACAGCTCAGCAGCAACGATCGAGAGTAGGGGTGATGACTAAGCGATGAGCGGTGCGCGGCGAGGCTTCGACAAGCAGTCGCGGTTCTATTGCACAGATTAGAACTTGGTGCGGCTATGGCAACGCCAGTTGAGCAAARAAGGAAAAGGAGAAGATGAAGGCAGATCCGGCGAGTGACGCTAGCAGCTCCAATGACCTCGGGCAGTGGGCAACAGCAGCGCTATAGGCAAAGGACTCGACGGCCTATTTGGGAGACTCCAGATCTGGATGATCTCCGGCCGGGTGCACGGATCCTCCTGGCTTGACGTTCGCGAGCCACTGAGCAACGCACACAGATGGCGTCGTAAAGCTCTCGCCAAATAGCTCTAGAACTCCGACGGAGAAGCTGTGTCGGGCAGGAGGAAGAGGGAAGAAGGAGAAGAAGACGAAGGCCGATCTAGGCAGAGCGCTTCGTCACGAGCTCGGCAATGGGAGGAGGGGAGAGAAGAGGGACAGAGGAGAAAGAGAAAGGAAAGGCCACGAGGAGGGTGTCGGGTAGGCADAGGGAGAAGCAATAGTGGTGGGTAGGGTGGGTTAGCGTTTGGGCGGTAGCGRCAATGGGAAGGAAGAAGAAGAAGAGGATTCTAGGGTTTCTTCTATTTTTTCTTCTTGTTTTTTAATTTTATATTTTGGACCGTAACCCAAACCCTTCGGGCCTTTCCATCCATACCTAACCCAAAATCAGTAAATTAAATATAACAGGCTTCGTTTCGATAAAAAGTCCAACTTCTGACTAACAAATAAATAGGCCCAYGAGTYGAGCATTTAAACAAACAATGACTCTTATTCGACATAGATAATATTTTCGTACTTATTAAACTTGTGACCTAAAAATATAAACCACATATAAAATTTCCAACCTAGTTGGCACACAATTCACAAGATTAAATGAAAATCCAAAAAAAAGAAATCTCGGGTATTACAGTAACCTCACTTGATTTGAGCAAACAACAGCTGTGAAAATTCTTTCACGATGTTAAATTCTACTGTTGGGATGAGTCTTTTTGCGGAGATGTGCCTTCATTGCTGCAATATTGTCATGCAGCACCATACGGAGGCCATTTTGGAGGGTCAAGAACAGCTACAAAGATACTTCAATCATGTTACTTCTGGCCCACTCTTTTTAAAGATACATTTCAATTTGTAAGAACATGGGACAATTGTCAACGTGTGGGTAACATTTGCTAATGTCATGAAATGCCCTTAAATAYATCATGGAGATTGAATTATTTAATTTATGGCGTATTAATTTCATGAGACCTTTCACTCTTTCTTTTGGGAATTGCTATATYTTGGTTGCAGTAGATTATRTGTCAAAATGGGTGRAAACAGCTGCTTTACCTACAAATGACTCCAARGTAGTCACCAAGTTCCTAAAAAGGCACATTTTTACTGGACTTGGCACTCCTAGAGCTATTATAAGTGATGGGATGAGTCATTTTTGTAATGCATCCTTTGAGAGTTTGTTATCCAAATATGGGGTTACACATAAAATCACTACGGCCTATCATTCTCAATCTAGTGGTTAAGTGGAGATTTCCAATTGTGAAATTAAGAGGATTTTCAAAAAGGTAGTTAACCCCAATAGGAAAGATTGGTCCATTAAGTTGGACGATGCTTTGTGGGCTTATAGAACTACTTTTAAAATGACTTTAGGAATGTCTTCTTATAGGTTAGTTTTTGGAAAAGCATGTCATCTTCCTTTGGAGTTAGAAAATAAAACATTTTGGACATCCRAGGAATTGAATGTTGATATTGATAAAGCTGGAAAAAAGAGGATGCTTCAGCTTAATGAGTTGGAAGAATTGAAGCTCAGTTCCTATGAAAATGCCAAACTCTATAAAGAGAAAACATAGAAATGGCATGATCATTGCATACAGTTTAGAGAATTTAAGGAAGGTCAACTTGTACTCCTTTTCAACTCTGACTTAGATTGTTTCCTGGGAAGTTAAAATCCAAATGGTCGGGWCCCTCTCGAATTACGAAAGTCTATCCCTATGGTGCTATTGAACTATTTGATGAGAAATAGAATAGTGTGTTTAAGGTTAACAACAAAAGTGAAGCATTATTGGGGTAGTAATTGTGCCAATGAAGGGGCTTCTATTCCCTTAAATCCAAATTAATGTGTTTTCTAGTAGTTTAGTTTAGTTAGATTAATATTTTCTATTTTCTTTTCTTTAACCATTGTTTATTAAATTTCTATTAGTTGTAATTATTGTTAATTAATAGCCTAATTCTGTTAAATTGTTATATTTGTTGCATCTRTGATACTGATTATAGGGATTTCARGTGTGAAATTTTGAATTTTTTATAAGTTACGGATTAAGAGGAAATATTTTAAGTTACTGTGACAGGAGAAGTGCTATTGGCAGGCATTGGTATAAACTATGGCCACAATGCAATGGTTCATCATTGAACCAGCCACATGTCACAAGGAAATTGAATCTCGAATGGAGTTGAAAATATTTTTCTGGGTAAATGGAAAAGATGCGCAGCGTTTACACTACCCATGCTTGTAGTCCATTCACTTCACCTCTTACACACCTATTCAGATATCCTTTCACTGTCAGCCATCACTGCACAAATAGCAAACAACCTCCTTGATCCCCTCCCTGCTCCTCCCTCTGCCAGCCACTCCCTATCTATCAACCTCCCCTGTCTGCCATTTTCACCTCTGCTACATAGATTTCTCTCCCTTCCTCTCAGCACCACACCGCTTCACTCTTCCTTCTCCCTCCCTTCAACAACCACCGCAGTGTTTCTTCTTCCACCACACCATTTCCTCTTCCACCTCCCTCCTCTCTAAACTGAACTGTCCCACGGCACCCATAAACCATGCCTAGAGTCAAGCACGTGGCCATAAAAAAGAAGCCTAAGCTCTTTGATAAATTTGTTAGTGATGAAGCGCGGACTTGCTTCAAGATTGTCATGGCTTCTCTCGATTTGTTAATGAAAAAAGGATTTTCCATCCTCAATAGCTACACTATGGGTTTGCCAACTATGTCCAACAGCAGATCGTAAGCCGAAACTGGTGTAAGTTTTGCTACCAACCGGAAGAAGCCCGGTCAGACTAGGTGCGGGAATTTTATGCGAACCTCATCACACCAAATGCTTGGCAAGTGATGGTTTGAGGCGTTTGGGTGCCGTTGACAAACTTTACAGTCAATTAAGCTTATGAGTTGCCAAAATTTAAGTGCAAATATTGCACTTTTCGGGACACTATGACTGAAGACAGTTGGTCCTCTGTCTTAAAGACTCTCATGGTAGAGGGCACTCATTGGACATTGTCTAAGGAAGGCATAAGGTCTGTCAAGCATTCTAGTCTGCTGTCTCTGGCCCAAGTTTGGYTCCACTTTATTAAATCCCGAATGATGCCGAGCATCCATGACACCATTGTGTTGGAGGAATGGATGGTACTCTTATTCTGCATCATCACGTGTATTCCAATCAGCATCGGGCATTTGATTGTCAATGAGTTTCGGGAATGTTGCAACAGAAGTACAGGGAAGCTGTTCTTCCCCTGTTTGATCCCCGACATGTGTGAGGAAGAGAATGTTCCGAGGGTTCTTGGGGAAACTAAACTGGCCAATGATGGACTCATAATCGGTATCACTATTAATCGATTATCCAAGGACACAGAGCCCAGTCTATTTTCCACGATGAACAAGGTAGCAGAGAGGCAGCAATATCAGCAGCTCGGGCAACCCAGCAATACCCCACAGGATTCTGCAATTGATGAGCTATGGGCTTTGTCTAATCTAGTGGGTGAGCTTACTATGGCTCAGCAATTCCAGGCCTCCATTCTGCAAACCTACCATCAAGAGCAATGGGCTTTCCACCAGCAGCTAATGGAGAGGTAATTTGAGTATTGGGATTATCAAAGGCTCTTTCATTAGGATGTGAAAAAAGCCATCCACAGAATCTCTACCTGACTGCTCTCAGAGTTCACCATTTTCCCTAACTCGCTGAAAAGCAAGGATAAAGCAGCTATACAGGACTCGAGATGACTCTACCCCGGATGCCATAGACAATGATTCAGACTAAAAGGGGAGTTTGTGTTCAGTTTCTGTATTACTTTTCATTCTAGTTGCTAGTTGCAGTTTTGTTTTATCATTGCTCTTTTTTATTTCTTTTTATGAAATTGTTAGACAATGTGTATGGCTGCAACCATAGCTATCTTGTTTTATGGTTTAATTTGTCTTTCATATGATTTTTGACATAGACTGCATTTTTGCTTATTCACCTTATTAGTTCTCTATGCATTCGATTGTTGCAATTTTGGCTCATTTTCTGTATCTATATATTGTCTACTTTGGGTATCTTCAATTCAATATTGTACCTGGCYGATATCTTTGCATTGTTGTAGCCAGGCTACAACATTAACTTCTTTTGCTCTGTTTTGCTCAATGTTGTAGCCCATCTGCAACATTACTTTAAATTCTTGTTTCTTTTCCCACTTTTGTCCAATGCTATAACTRGGTGTTCTTCCTAAGTTGTAGCCTATCTATGAAACCCTCTTAGGGAYCTATTAMAAAATATTCTAACCCTAAAAGTCCCTAACAAGCTATAATTTTCTCATAATTTGGTGGCCATGGGCAGCACCCACGGACTAAAGGTTGGTACCCACATCCTTAAACCTATGGACGCTACCCACAGACTAAAGGTTACATCCTTATTACCGTCCTTAGCTTTGCAAGTGCACATGAAAGGAATGTTCCATCTCTACATGTGCCCGAGAGTGTTCAGAGAGCACTAAAATTACAAGGATGGACCAAGGACAAACTCCTATGTCTGTGCTTGCATCCATGTATGCGTGTAAGCCCAAAAATCATGAAAAATTACAAGGAATGGACCAAGGACAAACTCCTTATGTCTGTGCCTGCTCCATGTTATGCGTGTAAAGCCAAAAATCATGAATTCCAAAGGCAAAACAATAGTAAATTCATTGAAATTTACCTCCCCTTTTGATTACCTATGTTCATTCCACGCCCCATACCATTCTCAACACACACACCCCATTATACTTATAGATATATACTATATATATATATATATTGAAGGTTGTTTTTACCTGGAATTTTTGTTTAAAACATTCTTCGGTTCGGTACCAGGGCCAAGATATAGTTTATAAGAGCAAACACACAAAATCACAATAAATAATCCGGTATTTAAAATACGATAAGTTCCAGGCGATTAAACCTGGCATTAGGATTTACAGACAAGCAGGTATTTTAACAGATGCTGAGAGGCAAGAGGCAATGCTTCCATATGGCATTGTAATGAAAATAATTTTATGAAAATGGAATTTTATATATATTATAGATTAGAAAATATAATAAGAAAAACTTACCTGTATAAGATCTTTGATACAAGTCCTGCCGATCTGCTGATCTTCGAGAAGAGATCGAACAGAATGAGGAAAGGGATTTTCTAGTCATAGGAGATTTTCTCTCTTAGTTTTTTCCTCCTCCTAACATAAGGGAGAGCCTACTTATATAGAGTTTAGGAGGAGGGGTATTTCTAACAGTGTTTCCTATGCTGAGCGCTACAGTGTACCAGTGCATTTGAAATAGTGTTTTACAATAATTTTCTGTGTTTACAGTTGCTAACAGTACTCTATGATATTTTTTTAGCAAGATTTCTACGAAGTCTTCTTCCGTCTATTATAAATTAATAAATTAGGATCTTTCTGTGAATTTTATTAGCCATCGTTCGATTTTGTTGTCACTTTTGTATCAGAGCCATGACGATGGGCGTATGGTCTTCTTACTGAGCACTATTCCAGATCTTGTAGATCTAGTCTTTATCTGGTGCATTGTTTTTGTGCCGTAAGACCGGCTGAAGGATAAGCCGAGAAAAGGCCACGAGACTCCGCCAGCACGGCCAGCAAGTTGGTCTAGTCAGATCCTGATTCTGATTGATCTATCTAGAAATAACCTAGAAATGGAGAATCTCTTTAAGAGATCTACTTCATCGAGTAGTTCTGTGTCCAGATCTACTACTGAAGATCACAAGATGATGATAAATTTCGAAGAATTAATTATTGAAGATTTTAAAAAATTAATTGATAATTGGACTATTCCAAAAATTTCTAAAGATCATGTTTATAAATCTGCTTTTAATCTTTTTAAATCTGATTATATTATAAAAATCGAAGAACAAGATATTCAATTGTCAAAACCTTTTGAATCTCTTCATCTTCTTTCTTCTAAATCCCTAGAAAAACACCGACCTAGGAATTACAAATACCTTCACATAGGACTTGTCCATATTGGTATCAAACCTCTTACAAAAGAAGGTTTAAATACCTCAATCTTAGTTGTTCTCAGGGACACTAGATTTCTAAATTTTGATGATTCCTTATTAAGTTCAATTGAGTCTACTCTTTGTACTGGTTCGATTACTTTTGATTGTTTTCCAAATTTCATAGTATCTTTAGATGATCCCAATATTTTGAAATGCATTGTCCTTCAAATCAAGACCCATAGCTATCAAACGCTAAAAGGATCTATTCCAATAGCTTTGATGTAAAGGGTATATTATAAAGCCATGCAATCTGCCTTTGCAACAAAGGCTATATGTCAGAGCAAGAAAGGTGAAACCCTTCTGCTCCAAATAGATCTCTCTAGATCTAATTTAGTAATTCCAAAATCCATCCAATGGAAGGATATCCAACTTCCGGATGAATGGATCCTAGAAGAAGCAACTCCTCCTATAAATTTAGTTCAATCCCCTTTAAACACTGAAATTAGAAATATCAATCACTTTTCAGATGGTTCTGTAAAACTGAGTTTCCATAGAAAAATTTCAAGTAGAAGATTCTCAGATCATCGTTCTGACCATAGATATAGGAAGAATTTCCCATATTCCAACAGTCATAGATCACCCTAGGAAAGCTGCTTCCTTAGTAGATCTTCCTAAGTATTTTACATCAGATATCCCTACAACTTCTAGAAATTCCTTTCACAAACTGATTATTCTTTTGAAATTCTTAAACCGATCTACTCTAAATCACCTTCTGGTAGTGAACCTACTAGTCCTTCATTTTCTACTATCACTGAAAATGCCCAACAAGAATTAAATATGATTTCAAAAGATTTTCAATTAGATAAAACTAAGTTACATATTGATTCTTATTCAAATGCAAATTCTGATAAAATAAATTGGTTCTTTCAAAAATTCCTTTCTGAAAGAAAACAAATCCAAGAAAATATTATGATTTTGTAATTTCAAATAAATTACACATCTTATTTTTTGATTGGTTTGAAATTTACTATATTATCCCAAATAAAATTAAATATCCTTTTTCATCCATTCAGCCTATTACAACTCYATCTAAGAAAATTCCAGAGTGGCAATCACTTTCTGTTTCTCATAAAATTCAAGCAAATCATCCACTTCTTATGGTATAAAATTGATCATATAGGAAAATCTGTAGAAGCGTTTCCTTATAAAACTCCAGCAGATGATATTCTTCAAAATACCAAAAATACCATAAGTGAAAATAATTTTACAAATACACATTTGAATACCATAGGAAAACAACTCGATAGGATTGAAAAATCTCTACCAATGATTTCTGAAAAATCCCTTATTTCTAAAAAATCCTTTTATTTTTGAAACTACTTCTTCGAAAAAAGAAAAGAAATCCCATAAAAATTCTRTTTTTAAACCATTTTCTATATCTGATTCTAGTGTGAAAAGCAATTAGAGATAATAAATTAGAATTTTTTAGAGCAATCCAGGATCAATTAAGGCGCATAGACTTATCCTCTACCTCTAGTAAAATCATTCCAGATTCTGCTTCTGAATCCAATAAGATTAATGTCTTAGAAGAAAATTCTTCTTCAGACACTGATCAAACATTGGAACAATTCCAACCTAAATCCACATTGATTCCCAGCATCAATCTCATGACTTGGCAGTCATCTATCATTCCTGTTCCAAATTTTCCTACTGCTTTGGATATTACTATAGCAAAACCCATATCCCAATACTGTTTCAATGCCTCATCTGTCTATGATTGGAACATAGACAATTTATCTGATTATCAAATTATTTGTTTTCTCCAGCAGATGAATATGGTAACAAATGTATATAAAACCCACATAGGAATCGAGGTAGAGCTATAGCTAAGCTCCTTATCGCAGGTTTCTCTGGCCAATTAAAAGGCTGGTGGGATTACTTTCTCACTTCTCAACAGCGATAATGTAACACCCCGAAATTTTTTTTATTAAATTTGTTTGATTTTACGTAAAAATTGTGTGCCAACTAGGGTGGGATATTTTATATGACTAATATTTTTAATCGCACGTTTAATAGATGCGAAAATATTATCCGTGTCAAATAAGATTTACCGTTGGCTAAAGGCTCAACTTATGGGCCTATTTATTAATTAAGTTGGAAGTTGGGCTTTTATCGAAAGGAAGCCCGTTACGTTTAATTTATGGATTTTGGATTAGATTTGAATGAGAAGGCCCGATGCATTGAGYTGCGGCCCAAAATAAAAATTATAAAAAAAGAAAAGAAAGAAAAGAAAAGAAAATATATAAGAAAATAAAAAGAAAGAAAAAGAAAAGAAAAGAAAAAGAAAAACCCTAGAAACTATCTTCTTCTTCCTCCCGCCGCCGYCGYCGTGCCGCTTCCCCTCTGCCCGACACGACGCTGCTYGTCGTGACTCTTTCCCAGCTTCTCATTCYCTCTCCTCTTCGTTCCTCTGTCGACGCCACCACTAATCACAGTCCGATTGGTGATACCCGCCTTAGCTACTATCGCTACTCATCTGGAGATGTTGCCGTCTCTCCCGTAGTGGCAGCGCCAACCCAAACCAGTCGCCATGGGCTGCTTAGACTCGCGGACGTTTGGCCAGAGCAACCGCGACTACCAGATCCGGTAAGTCACTTTTGTTCTCTCTCTCTGTGTAATTCTTTCTCTGTAGGGCGATAGATCTGCCGCCGTCCTCTCCTTATCTGTAGACGAGCGATCGGACCTGGGCGACGCCGTCGCCAGGCCCGCCGTCGTTATTGTTCCTTCTCTGTAGGGCGATCGATCTGTGCGACACTGTCGCTAGATCTGCCGATGTCCTCTYCTTATCTATAGAAGAGCGACCGGACCTAGCGACGCCGTCGCCAGGSCCGCCGTCGTTATTGTTCTTTCTCTGTAGGGCGATCGATCTGTACGACACTATCGCCAGATCTGCCACCATCCTCTCCTTCTTTGTAAGAGTGATCGGACCTGCGCGACACCGTTGCCAAGCCCRCCGTCGTTATTTCCTTTTTATGTGGGAACGATCARATCTGTGCGACACCGCCGCYGGATCTGCTGTCATTACCTGTTTACTTGCTCGGCGCAACCAGATCTGCACGACGCCATCGCCARATCTGCCACYGCTGTGTTTTTCTCCCTCTGCTCAATGAATTTCCCCTCAAAACTGAAGCTAAACCTTTACAGTAGACCGTCGACTTGGCCCTCTGTTCTTGCTACCCGCGTAGCTGGTTGTTCCTTGCCGTCAGCCAGTTGTCGGTAGTCAATAGAAACATTGTTGGTCGGCTGAGGCATTTTGGCCAAGACGAGTAGACAGCAGCAGGACTAGCACTCAGTAGTGCTAGATCCGCCCAGCGCCCAGAGGCACCAGGCGCTTAGTAGGCGCCTAGCGCGCGACCAAGTGCCCAGTGCGCGCCCAGACGCCTAGTGACCAGGCGCACCGACGCCCAGACGCCTAGGGCTGTCGTGCGCGTCACTTGAACGCACGTTCGGGAGTTCATTACCGCTCCTGCAACATCCAAATATCRTGAAATTTAAGGTCATTTTGAGGGCTTACRTTGAGATCGATTAGAGGAGTCAYTTCCAACCTAAGTAAGAACCCGTTTACGCAAAGGACTTCGGGTAAGTATCCTCCCATTCATCAACATTATAAATGAATGACATTGAACGCTTTAAATTGTTTTAATATGTTTTGTATGAAATTCTATGTTGATGTGTGTAATTGTGAAGGATGTTGATTTGTTCGTATCTAGTAGTACGTTATGTTAAAGAATATGCTATTGTGTTTTTGTATCCTGTGTTATTTGTTGAACGTTACATTACATAAGGTTGTATGCGTTTCATGTCATGAGCATGTAGTTAGAATTTCTACATCACAGTTGGCATGAAC
>MEJB01000054.1:206893-227538 GCA_001752375.1 Rhazya stricta
GAAAGTTTTTATTGTAATTGAATTTTGAAAGGAATGTTGTAATGAAGTTTTAAAAAGGGAATGATTTGAAAGGTTATTCATTTAAAAGGAGGAACTTTGAATTTTCACATGTAGGACATGTTCATGCATTCATGCATGAGGTTACTTATTGGGCTTTTTAGCTCATTCCTGYTCCTCATGTTTCCTTGCAGATGACATGTAACCAGATGGGGCTAGRAGGTCGCTTGTGGGCRAGCTTTGATACTGGAGAATTGGTTTTCAAATTTATTTATGAAATAAGATGAATGCTTCTGAATGTTTTAAATTATTGAAGTTTCTTTGTGATTTTTATTTTTGAATGGTTTAGAAAGGCTTCAGCTGTATTTCTCTTTTAAATAAATGTTGAGTTTTAAGTGATAGTTAAATATTTGCAAGTGGAATGACATAACATTCTCGGGTTAGGATAAGGTTCCTAATCTGGGGGGTGTTACAGATAAGATATACTTAATGTAACACCCCCCGATTAGGAACTATCCTAAGCTGAGAATGTTACATTACCTTACTCATAGAACAACAACTACTGTAGAAAATAAAAGAAGTCTTAACCCTTGTCAAAGATTTTATAAAAATCCGATAGAGTTTCATCTGTAATCTCAATAACTACCCCTTGCATACATTCAAAAAGTTCTCAACATTTTCAAACACCCATTCACAACATACATTCCAACCCAAATAAACATCCAACGTAAAGAGTAATGTGCTCCAACAAATCTTTTACCAACCCAACAATTATTCAAACTAAAATTTGAAGAATCCAAAAGAATTTAGAACACAATCAGCTAAACCAAATAAGAAATATCCTAATGATACGCAAAAGTCATTCTAGACAATTAACTATATATCTTATTCAATAAAATTTATTTAGAATATACTTCAGGGTATCTTAGTTTGCCCACAAGCGACCTCCTCGCACCATCTGGCTACACATCACCTGAAATGCAAAATGAGTGAAATGGAATGAGCTAAAAAGCCCATTAAGCAAATCTTATGCATAAATGCATAGATATGCCCTACATGTCAGGAATTATAAAACTTCACATTTTCAACGAAAACTTTCTAAACATTTCCATTTTGTAACCTTTTTACAAAATCTTTCCTTTCAAAATGTATAACTTGTAAAACATTTCATTTCATTACATTCGTGAGCTCATTGAGTGTAATGTCTAGCCATTAAGCTCTGCAATGGGCCATAGTTATTTGGAACCTGATTACATCCTACCGGTAGTACCGCAAAGCGGATAATATTTATTTACTTTTCCTTTCATCTCTTCACCTCCCCAGAGGTGAATCATTACCTACCCTGCTAGAGGGTCGGTTCGGTTGCGCTGGTCCCCCACGCCTCATTTCTCACTCACATCTTTCATGGCTAGATTTTACACCCCTTTTTCAAAAACTTTAACCTTTTCCTGGACGCGTTATTCCCTTTTAAAATTTCATTTCCTAGACCATTCACTTTTAAATATATGAATGGCTCATGCCAGGAATGATGTAGAACACTGACTACATGCCCATGACATGATATGCATACAACCGTAATTAACATGCCATTCGACATAATAATGGTACAAGATATGAAACAAGTAAAAACATTTCACACAATCAACACATTTCATAACATAATCCCATATTGCTACCATATAACACACAACAAAAGAGATAGGCGGGTATGGGGTTTACTTGCGCAGAAATCTCATATCCAACACATTAATCTACCTAAAGAAATTCCAAACATCTATTCATATGCATTAATGAAATGTGAGAATTTACTTACATAGAACTCAGATTCAATACACATTCAATTCACCTAAGAGCCATTTAATTATAACAACAACACATATAAGTTAATGAGAATGTGAGAATTTTCTTACCTAGAGTCCGTTACTTTAGGGTTTTTATTGGAATTGCGAAGTGAAATTCCTCGACTGTTCTCAACGTTAAGGCACTCGAAACGACCTACTTTTGATTACAGAAGGAAAGTCCATTTAGTACGACTGTCCCAACATAGATATTCAGTGTTTATTTCAATAATGTCATTTGTCATTTATTAATCCATATTTAGTCCCCACATTACCAATTATCATGTTTTTTTCAGGGTACAATTTAAACTCCTTAGCTCGGGTATTAAACTTAATCTATGTTCTCCCACAATTTTACTTTAGGATACAATTTCATAGGTCATAAATTTCAATATCAAATATTAATTTTTTTTCACATTTTAAGTCCACAAAGTCCAAGTGTCTCGGAAGTGGCATCGGATTCTCGGCCGGGCGCTCAAGCGCGCGCGCAACAGCTTTAGTCGCCTGGACGCTGGGCGCCTGCTAGCACTAGCGCTGGCTACCTTGCGATTCTAGAAGCTGGCAAATTGTCAGCAAGGACCTAGTTTTTTGGTAACTGCTGTCTCGAGCACTTTCTCTGGTGGATGAAGGTGGCGCGCAACCAACAGTTGCGGCCTGCCGAAACACCACGAGACGACGCGCAAAAAGGACAGCAACGACTCTAGTAGTTTCGGCAAGTGATGACCGAAGATTCGTCATCCCTTTTCGAGCCGCAAGCAAAGGTGCATAGATCTGGCTGTTCAAATAGTAGTGGTCGCGTGGCAAGAAGTTCGGCTGAAGCTGGTAGCACGTAGTGGTTTGGTCAACAGTTATCGGGATGACAACGAGCAACGACGGACGATGGTTGCAAAACTAGTAAGCAAATTTGGAAACCAGCAGCTCCAGTCRTGYAAATCTGGGCAGCCCACGAATGACGGCCACTGTATGTCCAGATTGGAAGTCGCTGAGCAGCAACTGGTTCGATCAAACACACRTGCAGAGAAGAAGAGATCTGGAGTGGTCTGCTTGGCTCAACAAAACCGAGCAACCTCCTAGCGTGCGGTAACCCGTAGCGACACGAACAGGTGGTTAGCGATCTCGGCAAGAGGAGGATGGGTAACCTCAGGCACGGCGAGCAACCGAATAGCGGGTCGCACGGCTAGGTTGAGTCGCAAGGCTTGGATCTGGACGACCTCAAGCATGGCTATGGAGACGACAATTGAGCAATGGCGGATTTGAAAGGAATGGCCTTGTGAAGAGGATGAACGGCAATCAATGGGTAGCGGCGAGAAGAGAAGAAGAAAGAGGCGGGTAGGTTTTGGGACGGTGGCGGCATAATAGGGAGGAAGAAGATGGTTTAGGATTTCTTCTATTTTTCTTATTTTTCTTTTTTTTAMATTTTATATTTTGGGCTGTAATCCAAACCCTTCGGGCCTTTCCATCTATAATTAATCCAATCCTTAAATTAAGTTCAACGGGCTTTCTTTCGATAACGGTCTAACTTCCGACGGAGAAACGAATAGGCCTACTAGTTGAGCCTCTAACTAACCAAGGAGCTTAATCCAATAAATACGAAAATTCCATAATTATTGCAATAACAACCACATAGAAATTTATCCAACCCTAGTTAGCTCACAAATTCCCACGATTAAACGAAAATCCATAAAAAGAAACCTCGGGTATTACACTTAATGCTGTTAAGACCGATGAAGCTAGTAATTTCATTGTGGAAGCCAATGGCCAACCTATTTCAGATGCCGTATCAACTCTTATCATTTTTATCTCCCTCCATTTCATTGGAGATCCATCACATCTAAAAGATAAAAATGCAGAATTATTATCCAATCTTAGATGCCGAAAACTTAGTGAATTCCAGTATTACAAAAATACTTTCTTAACTAGGCTTATGTTTAGAGAAGATTCCAATCAACCATTTTGGAAAGAGAAATTCCTTGCAGGCCTACCTCACCCTTTAGGAGAAAGAGTTAAGAATAAATTACATGAAGAAATAAATAGTAAAATCATTCCTTATCACCAGTTTACCTTTGGAGAACTGATTAGTTAAATTAATAAAGAAGGTCTAAAAGTATGTCAAGATATTAGGCTTCAACAAACCCTTAAACGAGAACTCAAACAGTTTAAAAAGGAGTTAGGAGACTTCTGTATACARTTTGAAARTCTTCCAAAAAMGTCCTCCCACTGCAGTGGCGATTGYAGTAAACCCTCTTTGTCTAAATCCCATAGGAAATCTTATCATAGCAAATATAAGAAATCCTCAAAACCACCTGATGATTTTTATGAAAAACCTTTTCGTGAATATTAAAAAAATCCTCCTATGATAAAAAGCCTAAACAAAATAAATCTTCAACAAATCTCAAAGATGTTAAATGTTTTAAATGTCATAGAAAAGGATACTATGATAAATACTGTAAATTCTCTAAACAACTTAATGAATTACATCTTGATCCAGAAATTAATGAAAAAATTGCAATATTCTAGTTGATTCTGATTCTGATTCCTCTTCTTCTAAATCCTCATTTTCTGAAAAAACTCTTCAAATTGATGAAATTCATACTTCATCATCTTCTGGAAATTTCRAATCTTCTGATTATTCCTTGAATATAACACCCCCAGATTAAGAAACTTTATCTTAATTTGGGAATGTCACCATTTACTCACTGACACGAATTTGCAGAAACCCAAAAGAATTTAAACCAAATAAGAAATACTTAATAATAAAACAAAAACCATTCTAGTCAACAACCATCTTATAAATAACATTCATTTAAAATGACTTCAGGATATCTTGGTTTGTCCACAAGCAATCTCCTCGCACCATCTGGCTACACATAATCTGAAATGTAAACGAGAGAAATGGAATGAGCTATAAAGCCCAGTAAGTAAATCTCATGCATGAATGCATGAACATGCTCTATATGTCATGAATTATAAAACTTCATATTTTCAATGAAAACTTCTAAACATTTCCACTTCATAACCTTTTTATAAAATCCTTCCTTTTAAAATGTACAACTTGTAAAAACC
Organism: Rhazya stricta; assembly: GCA_001752375.1. Taxonomy (NCBI): domain Eukaryota; kingdom Viridiplantae; phylum Streptophyta; class Magnoliopsida; order Gentianales; family Apocynaceae; genus Rhazya; species Rhazya stricta. The sequence goes on from MEJB01000054.1 coordinate 211,792, forward strand.
TTTCATTACATTCGTGAGCTCACTGAATGTAATGCCTAGCCATTAAGCTGCAATAGGCCATTTGTTCTTTGGAACCCGATTACATTTCTACCGGCAGAACCGCAAAGCGGTTAACATTCTTTTACTTTTCCTTTCATCTCTTCACCTCCCAGAGGTGACTCATTACCTCCCTCCCCGAGGGTCGGTTCGGGTGTGCCGGTCCCCCATGCCCCATTTCCTACTCACATCTTTTGTGGCTAGGTTTACACTCTTTTTCAAAAACTTTAACATTTTCCTGAACATGTTACAATTTATAAAATACATTCCCTTTCAAAATTTTATTTTCTAAATCATTCACTTTTTAAATGTATGAATGGCTCATGCCAGGAGTAATGTAGAATACTAACTACATGCTCATGACATAAAATGCATACAACTATAATTAACATGCCATTCGACATCATAATGGTACAAGATATGAAACACGTAAAATCATTTCACACAAACAACACATTTCATAATATAATCATATATCGCCACAACATAACACCCAACAAAAGAGATAGGCGGATATAGGGGTTTACTTGCATAGAAATCTCATATCCAACACATTAATCCACCTAAAGGAATTCAGATACATCCATTCATACGCATCAATGAAATGTGAGAATTTACTTACATAGAACTCAAGTTCAATAATAACAACAATACGTTAATGAGAATGTGAGAGTTTACTTACTCGGTTACTCACTCGGTGTCCTTTACGTTAAAGGTTTCTTATTTGAATTGCAAAGTGAAATCTCTCGACTGTTCTCAATGTTAAGGCACTCGAAACGACCTAATTTTGATTACAGAARGAAAGTCCATTTAGTACGACTATCCCAATTTAGATATTCAGGGTTTATTCCAGCAATGTCATTTGCTAATTATTAATCTATACTTAGTTCCCACATTACCAATTATCACGTCTTTTAAGGATACAATTTCAACTCCTTAGCTCGGGTATTAAACTTAATCTATATTCTCCCACAATTTTACTTTAGGATATAATTTCATAGGTCATAAATTTCAATATTAATTAATAATGTTTTCACCTTTTAAGTTAACAAAGTCTAAGAGTCTCGGGAATGGTATTGGGTTCTCGAGCGTGCACTCAAGCGGCGTGCACGCAACAGTCCTGGGTGTCTGGACGTCGGGCGTCGGAGCTTCTGGGCGCTAGGCACCCGCTGGCGCCTGTCGTTGGGCACTTTCAGAAATGGCAAACAGCCAGCCTAAACTTAGCAACAGCCTACTCCACACCTAATTTTGGCAAGGCTTCTGACGATTGGTTGAAATATACTGACAATGGCAATCGAATTCGAGCAGAGCGACTGCCGGCAAAGAGCTRGCTGGCCGTGCGATAGAGCATTGAGCRGCAGCAAGGGGCCCACAGATTTGGTCAAGGAAGAACAGATCCAAACGGGCTTCGCTGCGTCGAGCGGCCAAGCGCAATCCTTYATCTGTCCTAGCAAAACCATAGAGCAGAGGAGAAGAAGAAGAAGAARAAGAAGAAGAAGAAGAAGAAKAAGATGAATGCAGATCTGGCTGAGCGACGATCGGCRGAAGGCGAAACGAAATGGCTGGCCGTGAGACAGAGCATCCGAGCGGCGACAAGAGCCGCACAGATCTAGTCAAGGGAGAAATCGATCTGGACAAGTTCTGCACGCTGAGCAACAGCGCACTATCTTTCCTCTGTTCTAGTGGTGTAAAGATTTGGCTACGGTCTAAGTAGCTGGAGTGCGACATCCGAGCATGAATAGTAAAGCAATGAGTAGAGTGCGCAGCAAGGACTCCCGAGTAGTCGCGGTAGATCTGATCTTTGTGTGGCTATGGCAACTTCGGTCACGGTCGAGCAGACAGTGGCACCCACGCGTACTAGACAAGCAATGTCACGGACMGCAAGGGAGCCCATCGCTGGCGATCAATGAGCAGCGTCAGTCTCAGCCTGGGTAGCAGGGATCGTGGCGAAAAGAGAAGAAGAAAGAGGCGGGTAGGGTTTTCTGGGAGTGGCGGCGACGGCAATGGGGAGGAAGAAGAAGACTTAGGGTTTTTTAGGTTTTTCTCTTCTTCTTTTTCTTTTTATTTTTTAACTTGGGCCCTAACCCAAATATTTTGGGCCTTCCCGTTCATAACTAATCCAATTCATTAAATTAAATTCAACAGGCCTTTCTTTCGATAAAATCTAGTTTTTCAAATAAAAACGAATAAGCCCAACGAGTCGAGCCTCTAACCAACCAAGGGCCCTAATCTGACAAGTACGATAATTTCACACTTATTAATGTACAATTAAAACATTAACCACATAGAAAATTATCCAACCTAGTTGGCATACAAATTCACAAGATCAAACAAAAATYCATAAAAAGAAATCTCGGGTATTACATTGAATGTTCTTACCAAAGAACAACAAACTCCTTTAGAAAATGTTAAATATATTTCTGATCCCATTTTACAAAAATAATATCTGTAAAAAAATTTTGAGTTCAATTTCTGATGAAAAACCTCTTCCAAAACCTTCTATTCTTTCGTCTACATCTACAAATACTTATGATTTAACAAATATTCTTAAAAAATCTAAAAAAGAATCCTCTGTTTCTATTTCTAGTCTCCAACATGAAATTAAAACGATAAAACAAGAAATAAAAGATTTAAAAGAAAAACAAAAGCAAGATTCTGCTATTATTCAAATTCTTCTTTCAAAACAAAATGAAAATCCCTCACCTGATTCAGAACCAGATGAACCATTAGAGGTTCCAAGACAAATCGAAAACATTAACAAAATTCCTCATGATTTCTTATTTGTCCTTAGGGAAATTACATCACAAAATTACCTCATTCATATCACTTTGAAATTCTCTTCTGATTATATTATAGATACTATTACTTTATTTGATACTGGTGCAGATCTAAAATGCATCAAAAATGGTTTAGTACCTAAGAAATTTCGAGAATCTACAAATAGTAGATTATCAGCTGCTAATAATTCCAAGCTCCAAGTCAAGTACGAGACTAAAGCTTCAATTATTCATTCAAATATCTCTATCAAAGCTCCATTTGTGATTGTAAATGATATTTGTCATCCAGTGATCTTAGGAATCCCCTTCCTAACCTTGATCACTCCGTATAAGGTAAATTCCGAATGTATTTCATTTAAAGCTAAAAATACTAGTCTAGTTTTTCCCTTCTTAGAAAACCCTCAGACGAAAAATCTAAATCTTATCAAAGCATATTCTGTTCAGATTAATGTTTTATCTTTTAGCAAATCTTTTCATTTGCTAGATTTAAAATCCTTTGTTGTGAAATCTCCATATGTATGCATACAAAAATTTCAAAATGATTTATTTAATCAAACATATAAATTATAAATTTGCAAAAGAAGTTTTGAAAAAACTTGTTCAAAATCCTGCATTAAAACATATTTTTGCTCGATGACAAGATATATTCAGTATATTTGATTTTTCAAAGGAGATACAAATTCCATCCCTAATTTTCTCACCAGAGAATTCTTACAAAATGCTACCCAGAAAAACGAGAGAAAAACCTCATAGTGAGGGAGCGACCAACAAAACCTCAGAAAATACCTCCAAAATGCCGATCGTTCCAAGAAGGACTAGGTACGAAATGTGTGAAGAAGATGAGAAAAATTCCAATAAAAAATCGGAGTCAATTCCAAGCATTCCATCACAAGCACTGATGGAAACACTTGCAAATTCCAAGGAGTTCCGAGATCTCCTCTTCAAATTCCAGGCCACTTCTGAAGACAAAGGCAAGGATATTATTCCCGCTAAAGGCCAGCAACTCCAGAGAAGAAGTACTTCCCAAAGTATTTCTCAGATCAAGGAAGGTACTGTAGTTGAGAAATCAACTAAAGTATCGTCCTTTTTTTTTTATCAAAAAATCCCTTTTTCAAAATATTGTTTCGATTAAAAAATCTTTTTATGAACCATCGTGTGCAAAACTATCCAAAAAGATTAAGGACAGAATTGGTTTTACAAACCGGTTCATCCACTAAAAACCCCCATTTATTATCAAACAATTTTGGAAATATGAGGTTCGGTGGAGCTAAAACATTTTTTCTTAGAAAACATCCACCAGCAACCTGCTGATTCCACATTTAAAATTTTAAATATTTTGTCACCAGATACATGGGTAAAATCCCAGGGAGAACTCAATCAAGAATTTGGTTTTCCAAATACCTATAAGAATGAACCCTTCTACCAAGAGACCTTCACTTACTGGGATTACTAGCAGGCGTGGTACAATTCCTTTTATATCCAGAATTACAAATCCCAGCACACATGGCAGATATACTTTGATACCCGTACATGTGATGCTTCTACATTCCCTTTTTGGTTTATCTAGTGGTGGGATATCTTTGGTACCATCGAAGAATGGTTAAACCAAAAATCCCACGTAGAAACAGCCTTCAACACCTTCAAATCCCATTATAAACCAACCTCTGAAGAATTCCATTTCAGAACATTAACCTTGTTCCATATAAAATTCGTTTTACCATGGGATCTGTCCTGRTATGTAGAATATAATGCTTCAGTAAAAATCCCCATCATCCAGTGAAAATTCCAAATTAAATGGTGGTCATCCTTCAAAATTCCACCATCTATCCGGATACCATCCATTATAGAGTTCTACCAGCATCAGCAAACGATGCAGAAGATTATGGCTCCGGCTATCACACTGGACCAGAAAGAATTCCTTACAGAGAAATCCCAGCTAGCAACAAAGCTTGCAGTAGCCAAATCCCTTGAAGAAATGCAGCAGCTTCTATTGCAGTATATTCCATCTTCATCATCAAAGGCGGTGTCATCTGAAGATTCAGCGACATGACCTGCTCCAGACGAAGCCGACGTACCATAATAGACAGGAAAAAGACTTCATAGAAATTCCTATAAAAAAATACCATAGAATACTGTAGCACTCTACACAGAAAATTATCATAAACACTGTTCAAATGCACTGTACACTATAGCGCTCCTGAATTTTTTACTGTAGTCCTCACAGAAACTGTAACACCCCTAGATTAGGAACCTTTATCCTAACTCGGGAATGTCACCATTTACTCACGGACACGAATTTGTGGAAGATCAAAAGGATTTAAACCAAATAATAAATACTTAATACGACCATCTTAATCCATAACATTCATTTAAATTAACTTCAGGGTATCATGGTTTGCCCACAAGCAACCTCCTCGCACCATCTGGCTACACTTCACCTGAAATGCAAAATGGGAGAAATGGAATGAGCTATAAAGCCCAGTAAGTAAACAATATGCATGAATGCATAAACATGTCCTATACATGTCATGAAGTTATAAAGTCTCATTTTCTCAATAAAAATCTTCAAAACATTTCCATTTCGAAATCTTTTCATAAAACCTTTCTTTTCAAAATGTATAACTTGCAAAACATTTCCTTTCATTACATTCGACGTTTAAAATTTTAAATATTTTGTCACTAGATACTAGGGTAAAATCCCAGGGAGAACTCAATCAGGAATTTGGTTTTCCAAATACCTGTAAGAGTGAACCCTTCTACTAAGAGACTTTCACTTACTGGGATTACTAGCAGGCGTGGTACAATTCCTTTTGTATCTAGAATTACAAATCCCAGCACACATGGCTGATATACTTTGATACCCGTACATGTGATGCTTCTACATTCCCTTTTTGGTTTATCTAGTGGTGGGATATCTTTGGTACCACCAAAGAATAGTTAAACCAAAAATCCCACGTAGAAACAGCCTTCAACACCTTCAAATCCCATTATAAACCAACCTCTGAAGAATCCCATTTCAGAACATTAACCTTGTTCCATACAAAATTCGTTTTACCATAGGATCTGTCCTGGTATGTAGAATATAATGCTTCAGAAAAAATCCCCATCATCCAGCGAAAATTTCAAATTAAATGGTGGTCATCCTTCAAAATTCCACCATCTATCCAGGTACCATCCATTATAGAGTTCTACCAGTATCAGCAAACGATGCAGAAGATTATGGCTCCAGCTATCACACTGGACCAGAAAGAATTCCTTACAAAGAAATCCCAGCTAGCAACAAAGCTTGCAGTAGCCAAATCCCTTGAAGAAATGCAGCAGCTTCTGTTGCAATATATCCCATGTTCATCATCAAAGGCAGTGTCATCTGAAGATTCAGCAACATCACCTACTCTAGACGAAGCTGACCTACCGTAATAGACAGGAAGAAGACTTCATAGAAATTCCTATAAAAAAATACCATAGAGTACGGTAGCACTCTACACAGAAAATTATCGTAAACATTGTTCAAATGCACTGTACACTACAGCGCTCCTGATTTTTTACTGTAGTACTCATAGAAACTATAACAACCCCAAATTAAAAACCTTTATCCTAACTCGRGAATATCACCATTTACTCATTGACACGAATTTGTGAAAGATCAAAAGGATTTAAACCAAATAATAAATACTTAATACARCCATCTTAATCCATAGCATTCATTTAACTTAACTTCAGGGTATCTGGTTTGCCCACGAGCAACCTCTTCGCACCATTYGGCTACACTTCACCTGAAATGCAAAATGAGAGAAATTGAATGAGCTATAAAGCCCAGTAAGTAAACATTATGCATGAATGCATAAACATRTCCTACATGTCATGAAGTTATAAAGTCTCATTTTCTCAATGAAAATCTTCAAAACATTTCCATTTTGAAATCTCTTTATAAAACCTTTCCTTCCAAAATGTATAACTTTCAAAACATTTCTTTTCATTACATTCGTGAGCTCACTGAGTGTAGCGCCTAGCCATTAGGCTTGCAGTGGGCCATTCTTATTTGGAACCTGATTACATTCTTCACCTCCCCGAGGTGAATTATTACTTGGAGTCCTTTATGTTAAAGGATTCTTATTTAAATCTCGAAGTGAAATCCTTTGATCGTTCTCAATGTTAGGTCACTCGAAACAACCTATTTGTGATTACAGAAAGAAAGTCTATTTAGCTTAATCGTCCCAACTTAGATATTCAGTGTTTATTCCAAAAATGTCATTTGTCAATTATTAATCAATACTTAGTCCCCACATTACCAATGATCACGTCTTTTAAGGATATAATTTAAACTCCTTCGTTCGGGTATTAAACTTAATTTATGTTCTCCACAATTTTACTTTATAATGTAATTTCATAAGTCATAAATTTCAATATTAATTATTAATATTTTCACTTTTTAAGTCACAAAGTCCAAGTGTCTCGGGAATGGTATTTGGTTCTCGAGCGTCTGGACGCCTAGGCATCGGGCGTCTGGGCATGTAGGCTCCTKGTGTCGGGGTGTCGGTCACCKGGGCATCTGGGTGCCATGTGCTTGGCACTGGGCACTTGCTAGGCGCCTATTCTTGGGCACTCCCAGCTCTGGAAACTGGCAAACAGACAGCCCAAAGAAAATCCAGCAACAATAGTTTACAACCGGCTTGATTTCGGCGAACTCCGGCTACGAGTAGAATAGCAATGGCATCTGTTCGAACTTGGCAGATCTGGCAGCGAGCAATCGACAGTGGCAGCCTGCCGGAACACCACGAGACAGTGCGCAAACAGGATGGCAACGATTCTCACAGTTTCGGCAGTGACAACCGAAGATTTGGCATCCCTTTTCGAGCGGCGAGCAGAGGAGAAGAAAAAAAAGATGAAGTCAGATCTTGGAAGATCCAGTCGGCGAGTGTCACTAGCAGCAGTATGGTCGTGATTTGCAGCTCCAACGAGCTCGGGCAGTGGGCAACAGCAGTGTTGTAGGTAGAGGACTCGACGGCCAATTTAGGAGACTCTCGATCTGGACGATCTCCGACCAGGTGTGCGGCAAGGATTCCCGAGCAGTCGCGACAGATCTGATCTTTGTGCGGCTTTGGAGACTCCGGTCACGATCGAGCAGATGGTGGCACTCGTGCGTACCAGACGAGCAACATCACRGACTGCGAAGAGCCAATCGCTGGCGATCAATGAGCAGCGTCAATCTCGGCCTGGGTAGCAGGGATCGCGGCTAGAAGAAAAGAAGAAAGAGGCGGCGTATGTGCGGCGAGGAGGAGTTTTCAAGAATGGGGCGGCGATTAGGGTTTGGTTTGGGCGGCGGCGGCATGATGAGGAAGAAAAAGAAGGAGATTCTAGGGTTTTTAGGTTTTTCTCTCTCTTCTTTTGTTTTTTTAAGCTTGGGCCCTAAGTCAAATCTTTCGGGCCTTCCCGTTCGTAGCTAATCCAATTTTATTAAATTAAAGTCAACGGGCCTTACTTTCGATAAAATATAGTTTTTTGAACGAAAACGAATAAGTCCAACGAGTCGAGCCTCTAACCAACCAAGGGTCCTAATCCGACAAACACAATAATTTCGCACTTATTAATGTACAATTAAAACTTAACCACATAAAAATTTATCTAACCCTAGTTGACACATAAATTTGCACGATCAAATGAAAATCCATAAAAAGGAATCTCGGATATTACAATACCCTACCCATAAAATAAATTTTGTCCTCGAAATTTAGAGTTCACTAAAAAGTTATGGGTACTTAGTACACATCTCATTTGTCTCTTTTCTATGTTGCATCTTAAGGAGTCATATCAATAATAGTCTGATCATAGATCAATCTTAGAAAAATATCTAGCACCTGAAGTTGATTAATACCTAGGCAATGGGTGCCTATTCGTTATCGTCACCTCATCTAATTCTATATAATCTATACATAACCTCATAAATCCATCAKTCTTCTTCACAAACAATACATGTGCAATCCATGGTGAAAACCAGGCACATGATCATTAATTCTATTAGTAGGACTAGTTTTCCAACTAAACCTCAAAATTTCTTGAAATATTAAAAGAAAACTAGATACCCAGTGGTATTTTAACTTTTCTCAGAATAAATCACATTTTGGCCTTTTATAATTCTAGAAGATCCATAAACCYWATTTTATATAYTGATAAGCTTACATAYATYATCACTTCTTAAATTGCTCTAGATCCAACCTACCATATTTATTCCAATGAATTCTAATTCTTTTCCTCAAAACATCTTAATCTCCTCAATTACAATTAAAATCAGATCAACTTCTTAAAGAAGAAATTTTAACAATCTCCAAACAAAATAGAAAWTCAATACAATGATCTTCTCATCAAAAGCCAAAATTGTCAAAAGTCAAAATCACAACCTTATAGTCCAAAATCAAATCACAAATTTGTTCTTAATTCCCTTCAGCATCTTGGAATCAAAACCACATACCGTTTACCTCTCCTTATGAAAAAATACTTTATGTAAAGAACTGTCCCAACCAAGTTAAATCTATTCAAATCGACCAAAAATTCCTTGAGCATTATCAAAAGAAATTCAATATCTTACTTATCAAAGATTTTCCATCCAACCTAACTAATCACCTTATAATCAAACAACGTTTACTTTAATCAAGACTTCTGAATCAAGTGAGAGGAGTCTCACATCTTAAGCATTCAAAYAATACTTTAACATAGATTCAGTATCCCAGTTCCTAACAAAAGATTTCCTTCAGAGACTTTGTTCTACCAACCCCTTTAGCAGAAAGATTTCCTTCAAAGACTTTATTCTACAAACAATTTTTCCTAAATTTGGCATAAAATCTATATTCGTTACACTTTATATTTCATCCCGTGGATAGGTAAGAAACGACATTTACGATCTCATTTAGGAATTACAAATAGAACGTAATGCCTCTTGTCTAAATGAATCTTCAAGATTCCAAACATTTTACATCATTCCTAATTCAAAGCAAAATATAGACAAGACAAACTGTAACACTTAACATTCACCTCATTCGAGAATTTAAATCAAAACACAACCTTACCATATGGTCCAGGAGAGGAAGCTTGTGGCATGGCTCGATACCCATATACTTCTCAAAAGTTCACAAATCATTTTCTTATGAAATATATAGAATCTTTTTTAAAATCCTAAGCTCTGGTACCAAAACTGTAATGCCCTCAGATTAGGAACCTTTATCCTAACCCAGGAATGTCACAATTTACTCATTGACACAAATTTGCGAAAGCTCAAAAGGATTTAAACCAAATAATAAATACTTAATACAACCATCTTAATCCATAACATTCATTTAAATTAACTTCAGGGTATCATGGTTTGCCCATAAGCGATCTCCTTGCACCATTTGGCTACACTTCATCTGAAATGCAAAATGAGAGAAATGGAATGAGCTACAAAGCCTGGTAAGTAAACTTCATGCATGAATGCATAAACATATCCTACATGTCATGAAGTTATAAAATCTCATTTTCTCAATGAAAATTTTCAAAACATTTCCATTTCAAAATCTCTTTACAAAACATTTCCTTTCAAAATGTATAACTACAAAACATTTCCTTTCATTACATTCGTGAGCTCACTGAGTGTAATGCCTATCCGTTAGGCTTGCAGTGGGCCATTCTTATTTGGAGCCCGATTACATTCTTTATCTCTCCGAGGTGAATCATTACCTACCCTCCCCGAGGGTAGGGTCGGGTGCGCCGGTCCCGAGGGTAGGGTCGGGTGCGCCAGTCCCCCACGCCCCATTTCCCACTTACATCCTTCATGGCTAGGTTTACACTCTTTTGCAAAAACTTTAACATTTTTCTGAACACGTTACAATTTATAAAATACATTCCCTTTCAAAATTTCATTTCCTAAACCATTCACTTCTSAATATATGAATGTCTCATGCCACGAATGATATAGAACACTAACTACAAGCCCATGACATGAAATGCGTACAACTGTATTTAACATACCATTCTACATAAAAAGGGGTACAAGATATGCAACACGTACAAATCATTCCACACAATTAACACATCTCTCAACACCATCCATTCCGTCACCACATAACACACAACACATATATATTAATGAGAATGAGAGAATTTACTTACRTAGAACTCAGATAACAATAACACATATATGTTAATGAGAATGTGAGAGTTTACTTACATAGAATCTCATATCAACACATAAATCTACTTAAAAGAATTCAGATACATCCAATGATGTGCGTAAATGAAATGGGAGAATTTACTTACTTGGAGTCCTTTACGTTAAAGGTTTCTTATTTAAATCTCGAAGTTAAATCCTTCGACCGTTCTCAATGTTAGGGCACTCGAAACAACCTATTTGTGATTACTTAAAGAAAGTCTATTTAGTTCAATCGTCCCAACTTAGATATTCAGTGTTTATTTCAAGAATGTCATTTGTCAATTATTAATCCATATTTAGTGCCCACATTACCAATTATCACKTCHTTTAAGGATACAATTTAAACTCTTTCGTTCGGGTATTAAACTTAATTTATGTTCTCCCACAATTTTACTTTATAATGTAATTTCATAAGTCATAAATTTCAATATTAATTATTAATATTTTCACCTTTTAATTCACAAAGTCCAAGTGTCTCGGGAAAGATATTGGGTTCTCGAGCGTCGAGGCACYTGGGCATCGGGCGTCTAGGCGTCTAGGCGCTTGGGTGTCGGGGTGTTGGGCGCCTGGCACTAGGYGCCTGTTCCTGGGCACTCCCAGCTCTGGAAACTGGCGAACAGCCAACCCAAAGAAAACCTAGCAACAATAGTTTACAATCGGCTTGATTCTGGCGAACTCTGGCGACGAGTAGAACAGCAATAACATCTGTTCAAACTTGGCAGATCTGGCGTCCCGCAATCGGCAGTGGTAGCCTGCCGAAACACCACGAGACAGAGCACAAAGAGGACAGCAACGACTCTCACAGTTTCGATAGTGATAACTGAAAATTCAACATCCCTTTTCGAGCGGCGAGCAAGGAGAARAAGAAGAAGATGAAGTCAAATCTTGGAAGATCTARTCGACGAGTGTCACTAGCATCGATGCGGCCGTGATTTGCAGCTCCAACGAGCTTGAGCAGTGGGCAACAGCAGCGCGGTAGGCAGAGCACTGGACGGCTGATTCGGGAGACTCCCGATCTGGAAGATCTCCAGCCGGGTGTGCAGTAAGGATTCCCGAGCAGTCACGGCAGATCTGATCTTTGTGTGGCTATGGCGACTCCAGTYGCGATCGAGCAGACGGTGGCACCCAGTGTACCAGACGAGCAACATCACGAACTGCGAGAGAGCCAATCGCGGGCGATCAACGAGCAGCGTCAGTCTCGGCCTGGGTAGCAGGGATCGCGACGAGAAGAGAAGAAGAAAGATGCGGCGTGTGTGCGGCGGGGAGGAGTTTTCAAGAATGGGGCGGCGGTTAGGGTTTGGTTTGGGCGGCGCGGCATGATGAGGAAGAAGAAGAAGGAGATTCTAGGGTTTTTAGGTTTTTCTCTCTTTCTTTTTTATTTTTTTTTAACTTGGGCCCTAAGTCAAATCTTTAGGGCCTTCTCGTTCGTAACTAATCCAATTTCATCAAATTAAATTTAACGGGCCTTACTTTCAATAAAATCTAGTTTTCCGAACGAAAACGAATAAGCCCAACGAGTCGAGCCTCTAACCAACCAAGGGTCCTAATCCGACAAACACAGTAATTTTGCCCTTATTAATGTACAATTAAAACTTAACCACATAGAAATTTATCCAACCCTAGTTGACACACAAATTTGCACAATTAAATGAAAATCCATAAAAAGGAATCTCGAGTATTACAGAAACATTGTAGAATTACCCCCTCCTAAACTCTATATAAGGAGGCTCTTCCCTTATTGTTAAAGGAGGAAAACGTAAGAGAGAAAATCTCTCCTAGACTAGAAATCCCTTTCCTCATTCTGTTTGATCTCTTCTTTGAAGATCAGATCGCAGAATTGTATCCCAGATTTTATAAGTAAGTTTTCTTACTTATATTTTCTAATTTAAAATATATATAAGTTCCATTTCATAAATTGTTTCCATACATGCATATGGAAGGCATTGCCTCTTGCCTCCTGCCTCTACATGCATCTTTAAATACCTATTTTTTTGTTTAAATTCCTGAATGGTCRGTTTAACCACCTGACTTATATGTTTAAATTTCGTATTATTTATTATGCGATTTAATTGTTTGTTTTTATAAACTTTGATTCTTAGAAATTTAAGAATATTTCCTGTATCAATCTAATCAATCTTTACCTCCAATAATTAGATCTTATGTGAATTTATCAGCCATCGTCCAGTCCTTTGGTCGTCTATTTTGGTATCAAAGCCATGAGATGGYGTATGGTCTTCTTGCTGAGACTATTCAGACCTTGGTAGATCTAGGTAGATCTAGTCTTATCTAGTGATGTTTTTTTGCATAAGACCACTAAGGTAAGCCGAGGAAGGCCCGAGACCCGTCAGCGTGGCAGCAAGTTGGTAACCAGATCTAATTTTGATCTATCTAGAAGTACCTAGAAATGGAGAATCTCTTTAAGAAATCTACTTCATCGAGTAGTTCTGTGTCCAGATCTACTATTGAAGATCACAAGATGACAATTGATTCCGAAAAATTATTATTGAAGATTTTGAAAACTCAATTGATAATTGGACTATTCCAAAATTTTTTAAAGATCATGTTTATAAATCTGCTTTTAATCTTTTTAAATCAGATTATATTATAAAAATCGAAGAACAAGATATTCAATTGTCAAAACCTTTTGAATCTCTTCATCTTCTTTCTTCTAAATCCCTAGAAAAACACCGATCTATGAATTACAAGTACCTTCACATAGGACTTRTCTAGATTGGTATTAGACCTCCCACAAAAGAGCATCTAAATACCTTAATCTTAGCTGTTCTTAGGGACACTAGATTTCTAAATTTTGATGATTCCTTATTAAGTCCAATCGAGTCTAGTCTTTGTACTGGTCCGATTACTTTTGATTGTTATCCAAATTTCACAGTATCTTTAGATGATTCCAATATTCTGAAATCCCTTGTCCTTCAGATCAAGACTCATAACTATCAAATGCTAAAAGGATCTATTCTAATAGCTTTGATGTACAGGGTACATTATAAAGCYATGCATTTTGCCTTTGCATCAAAGGCTAGATGTCATTAGTAAGAAAGGTGAAACACTTTTTCTCCAGATAGATCTTTCTAGATCCAATTTAGTAATTCCAAAATCCATCTAGTGGAAGGATATCCAACTTCCAGATGAATGGATCCTAGAAAGAGCAACTCCTCTTACATATTTAGTTCAATCCTCTCCAAACACTGAGATTAGAAATATTAACCAGTTTTTAAAAGGTTCTGTAAAACTGAGTTTCCATAGAAAAATTCCAAGCAGAARATTTTTGGATCATCATTCTRAAACCCAGATCATAGATCTAGGAAGGATTTCCCAGATCCYAATGGTCATAGATCACCCTAGGAAAGCTACTTCCTTAGCAGATCTTCCGAGGTATTCTATATCAGATATCCCTACAACTTCTAGAAATTTTTTTCACAAAGCTAATTATTCTTTTGAAATTTCTAAACCGATCTACTCTAAATTCCCTTCTGGTAGTGAACCTATTAGTCCTTCATTTTCTGCTATATATATATATATATATCAAATCTCAATCATACTTGAAAGAACATCTTCCCTTTAACCATAATTAACAAAACATCTATAGAAAAAATATTCTAATCTAGAAGTTATCAATTAATCCTACGAAATGGATCAATTAACATTGAATCAGGATAAGGCTTACCTTTAGCCACAACGATTCCATTTTCGAGTGATTCTCAAGGTTGTCCAAGGCAATTTTCCCCTTCCTAGCTTCCTTTCCTTCTACCTTAGCTTAGTAGAGTGGAGTACAGAGTTGACGTGGTTAGTTTTGTATGCAAGACTAATTTTGGGTGGAATGGAAGTATATCCGTGGGTCTTGGGTTAGGCTAATGCAACTTTGACCCGTTTACCTAATTTAACTCATTTGGCGCATTTAACTACTACTAACCCAACTTAAACTAACCAAGAGCTGTGGTTAACTACTTAACTTCCCATAACATATCAAGTGCATTAATTTAGGCCCTAATAGCACATAAACTAACCATGCAAATTCACATAAACAATAATAGTAATCAATTAATTCACAAAAAATTCTTAAAAGTAGGGAAAAATATTATTTTGGGTATTACAACACCTTTCCCCTTTAATATAATTTAGCCCTTAAAATTAGAATTCACCTGTAACTCCTCCAGACTAAGCCGAGAGTATTTCATTACCTTACTTGTAAAACAAAAATCTACTAATAGGAAATGAAAGAAATCTTAATCCTTGTCAAAAAGTGTTAATAAAAATTCGACAGAGTTTCCTCTGCAATTTCAAAAACTACCCCTTGTTTACATTCAAAATATTCTCAAACTTTTTCAGCACTCATAGACAATGCATTCAATACCCAACAAACATCCAATATAATAAATAATATTTTTCAACAAATCCCTTACCAACCTAACATTTATCAAAAATGAAAATTTGCAGAAACCAAAAGAATTTAAAATACGATAGGCTAAACCGAAAAAGAATATCTTAATAATAATACACAAAAACCATTCTATCGTATTCAGTAGAATTTATTTAGAAAGTGCTTCGGGGTATCATGGCTTGCCCACAAGCGACCTCCTCGCACCATCTGACTACACATCACCTGAAATGCAGAATGAGGGAAAATAGATGAGCTATAAAGCTCAGTAAGCAATTCTCATGCATGAATGCATGAATAATGCCCTATATGTCATAAATCATAAAATTTCGCTTTTCTCAATGAAAACTTTCTAACATTCC
>MEJB01000054.1:228668-267727 GCA_001752375.1 Rhazya stricta
TGCACACGCAACACCCCTAGTCACCTGGGTGTTTGGGAGTTTGAGCGTCTGGCACCTGGGCACTGAACACTGGGCGCTTGTTAGGCGCCTGGGCCTTGCTATTCTGGAAGCTGGCAAATAGCCAGCAAGGACCCAGTTTTTTGGCGAACTTCGATGACGAGTAGAACAGCAATGCCACAAGGTCTGGTCGAACTTGGCAGATATGGCAAGCAGTAGCAGTGCGCGGACCTGGTGAGCAGATCGGGCAAGTAGTAGTAGCAAAGACAGATAGCACAGGTGATAGCCAAGTGGTAAGCGGTGCACGACAAGGCTTCCCCGAGCAGTTGCGGTTCTGATGCACAGATCAGACCTTGGTGCGACTATGGCAACTCCGGTTGACTAGAGAAGAAGAGAAAGAAGAAAATGGCAGGTGTGCGGCAGTGATTCGCAGCTCCAACGAGTTTGGGCAGTGGGCAATAGTAGCACGATAGGCAGAGAGAATCGACGACAGATCTAGATGATCTCCTACCGGATGTGCGGATCCTCTTGGCTGAATGTTAGCAAACTGGCCAGCTGAGCGGCACATAGGCGGCATCGAGAAGCTCTTGCCAGGCAGCAACAGGACCAGCAAGTTTTGATTTTCGGTAGCAGACCCTTGCGCGGGTTGCAGAAGACCCACAGGTCCGATGTTCGAATCGAGCTGCGAGGGAAGATCCAGATCTGCACAACAGCTCTGGAATTTCGATGGCAAAGCTGTATTGTAGAAGAAGAAAGAGACGGTGCGTACAGYAAGGAGGGTGACAGCGKCAGTATAAGGCAGCAGTAGGGTTTTCTRGGAATGGGGCGGCAGTGGCAGTTGTATCGGGGGRAAGAAAAAGAAAAGGTTTTAGGGTTTCTTTTTCCCCTTTTTTTATATATTTTCTCCATTTTTTTAAATTACTTGGGCCGTAACTCAAACTCTTCGGGCCTTCCCATCTATAACTAGCCCAATCCTTAAATTAAATTCAACAGGCTTTCTTTCGATAAAAGTCTAACTTCCGACTGAGAAATGAATAGGCCCACAAGTCGAGCCTTTAACCAACCAAGGGCCCTCATTCGATTAAAACAATAATCACATACTTATTAAACGTAGAATTTAACAACAACCACATAGAACATTATCCAACCCTAGTTGGCACACAGTCAAACAAAAATTCAGAAAAGAAAATTTCAGGGTATTACATCACCAAAGAGGTCTGGGTAATTTTAACCACATCTCATCCTCTTCGCTCTCACGTGGCCTCTTCGACTGCATGGTTCCTCAATAGGACCTTAACTAGTGTAATATTCTTCTCTGCAAATGCTTCTGTACTCTTTCTAGGATCCTTATTGGTGATTCTTCATAAGTTAAGTCCTCACTAAGGTCTAATAATTCATAGGTAAGGATGTGAAAAGGGTCTGAGACATACTTTCTTAGCATAGAGACGTGGAACGCATTATGTAATCCCGCGAGTGAGGGTGGTAATGCAACTTAGTATGCTAAGTTAGCCACCCTTTCTAAAATCTTGAAGGGTCCAACAAAATGAGGACTTAACTTCCCTTTCTTCACAAATCTCATAACTCCCTTCATGGGAGCCACCTTTAAGAAGATCTTATCTCCCACACTGAATTCCAAAATAAATTGTCCGAAACTGGTAGCATTGAATGTTTTAATTAAAACATAAGGTATGTAAAGAATGAGCAAATGAAATTGGAAGTAAAATGATCCTATGATTCAGGGATTTCTAACCATTTGCAAATCCGAATTCGGGCATAGGTTTACAACACAACAAGGTCAAAACAGTAAGTCTAAATGCAATTTGTCTAGAACTTACCAGTATTAGGTTCTTTCAGTTCATATCTCATTGTATACTAGGGAAAAATTTGACCAACTTGACATTATTTTGTTCCTAAGACAACAAGGATTTCAATAATATAAAGATCAATACCTACARATGTGGGGTTAAATACCATATTGTATCACAAAAATTAGGTTATGACCAGGGAAAGCTAATCTTATAGGGTCCAAGTACATTGAAATCATATCTTAAGTGCCACTCATCCAAATTGAGTGAAATCAATCTTAAAATGTTTCTAAGACACTAAGCTGTCCAAACATATATCACATCCTAATTGGAAAAAGACGGTTAAGCCACAATTGATCCAAAACTATAGATAAAATCTATGTTTAGGTACAGTGTCCAGTGACTTTAAAAGGTCCATATCTTGTGATTTATGAAAGCTATAATCTTGATTTATACCTTGTTTTAATCCTAATAACAATACTAACATTTAATGTAATAAGAAACTAATTTCCATAATTCATTTATAAAGCAATCTCTCACCAAAAAATAGGGCAATAAAAGGAGGACACCAAAATTTCCAGCAACCTGTATTTTCAATTTTTCTTAATATTTGCTAATCATAAAGCTATATAATCATGCCAATCATACCAATTTGCAAACTTTATATGAAATCAAATCAGTAGACATGCTTAAATGCCAAAAACCAAAGAATTCAAGACCACAAATACTCTTCAATTGGGTAGMACAAACATCATTCAATCATGTCCATAACCTTCATATAACTAACATTATCAAGCTGTAAGTTACATACACATGATATTCTAATAAAGAGTAAAGATTTCTAACCTTGAAAAATGAASAAAAAATGGAGTCTTGATGAGAATCTTGCAAGCTGTCCAAGACTTGAACAAAGATGGAAGAAAGACATGTCCATTTAGCTAAGGTAGCAAGAAGAGGAAAGAAAATGAAGCCTAGGAGAAGTAGAAAGCATGACCTTATTGGAGGACTAGGAGTTGCTAGAGGAGTGTGGAGGAAGGGTGGCTGCCAGCGGAGTTAGGGTGATGAGAGGGTGAGATTGCCAAGAGAGAAGTTGTCGTGAGTTGAGAGAGTTTGAAGTTTTGGTAAGAGGAAAAATAGAGAGTTGGAAGGCTAGGGGGTATATATAGAGTGAATTGCTTGAATTCTTGGAGAGGGAATTAATTTTCCTTCAAGAAAAAGGAATTTAGGAGGCTTATGTGATAAGAACTGCTAAAGGCTTCTTTGARAAGCTTTTTAAATAGACAAGATTAAGAAAACAAAAGGGAAGAATTGACTAGGAGATAGAAATAGAAGGAAATGATAGAAACTTCTAATAACATTGTGGTCCAACAGAATTTCTTGCATGCAAAGTGAGTGCAAGAAGATAAATTGTCGTGCAATCCTAGAGAAATGAAGGAATCGGCCAAAGTGAATAAAGTTGCAAGAATGGGATTTCAAATTCAACGCTTCAAGACAAAAAGTTGCATGCTCTTTTGGTTTTACATAGGATGACAGAATCTTATCAAGGGAAATAAAACAAAAATGCATGCAAGACCATGTACACACGAGAAAGGTGGTGCAAGAATAGAAATTGGACCACCTAATTTTTGGTCAAGCTTAGGAAATAAAACGAGAAATTTTCTTTTCAGGAAAGGTTTGAAATTAAGATTTTAGATTTAGCCAAGGAAATGTTCGGATTCATTATTTTCTAATCTAATCTAATTCTCAATTTGGACTAATCATAAGTAAATAATTATCTAACGGTTCTAGACACTCTAATTATCCAACTCGGCTTCTAATTAACCTCCCCAAAATTTTTTTGTACATAAGAATCAGTCGTGATATTTCCACCTCATTGATTCCTCAGTTTCCCATGTGGTTTCCATTAAACCTTAACGAAGTGAATTTCCTTATTTCAGAGTTTCTTGACACCTTTCTCTAGAATCCTCACAGGTCCCTCTTCATATGTCAGATTTGGTTACAGCTCAAATTTCTTCATTTTTCAAAATTTAATCTTGTGCTGGGTAGTACTTCTTGAGTTGTGATACATGGAACACGTCATGCATTCCAGTTAACTCTGTTGGTAAGGCTATTYGGTAAGCCACTACTCTCACCTTTTCTTATATCTCGAAAGGTCCAATGTATCTCGGGCTTAACTTGCCTCCCCTTGGATACTTAAATACCCCCCAATGCAGCCTTAGTTTTTTAAGAAAATTGTATCTCCTACATTGAACTTCAAGTTTCGCCTCCGATTGTCGGCATAACTTTTCTATCAATTTTGGGTGGCTAGCATCTATTTGCAAACCAATTTCACTTTCTGATGCATTTCCTCAACGTCTGGTAATTGATGGTCTTTCGAAGCTTGCCTATTTCCAATTTCATCCCATGGAATCAACAATCGGCATTTTTTCCGTAAAGGGCCTCAAAAGGTGTCATTCTTGTCGAACACTGATAGTTGTTGTAGGTGAACTTAGCATGGGCTAAGTTATCAATCCACTTGTTTCCAAAATCCATGACACACATTTGAAGCGTGTCTTCCGAGATTTGAAAGGTTTGGTTTGATTGACTGTCTGTCTAGGGGTGAGCTATTATATTGAAACTTAGCTTCGTTTCCATGGCTTCTCGAAATTTAGGCCAAAACCTAGATGTGAATTTTAGATCTCGGTCCAACATTATACTTGTAGGAACACTATGTAAATGGATGATCTCTTGTATATACAGTTCAGCCCTAACTTTTCCAATGAAGTACCTAACATTAATGGCTATAAAATGAGCTAATTTCATCAGACGATCCACGACTACCCAAATCGCAGCCTTCTTACGACGAGTGTTGGGTAATCCYGTGACAAAATCCATTGTGATGTAATCCTATTTCCACTCGAGTATCATAATGGCGGGAGTAGTCCTCCTAGTCTCTGATGTTCTGTTTTCACGTTTTTGTAGTTCAGAAAAATAGAAACATACTGAGTAATGTCCTTTTTTCATACCACCCCACCAAAAATGTCCTTTGAGATCATGGTTGATCGACAAAATCGCATACTTAATAAAGCTTCACTCATGCAAGTATATATGATCCACAAGTAATATAGAGTGAATATAAATATCATCCCACAAGGATTGTTGGTTCAAAAGTGATGGTTTAAATTCCTAATAAAATCAAATAGTTGTTGATGGTTGTCATGAAAATAAAGAAAAATATCTAAAATTATCTTCGGGAACAAATGACAACAATCGCAAACATACGAGATGATTAAGAACTTAAAAATGAGTTAGAGTTAACAATCTGCAATGTACTAATGTCCAAGAAGTCAAAACATCAATGTTGCAAACAGGCTGCAGTAATGGCTGCTGAGCTAAATACTGCAGCAAAGGCTTAGCTACAGTAAAAATGTAAATCGAGACAGAAAAGGACCTCACCTTTTCAGTTTGTCGATCCTTRTTCCTACTAGTCTCATACGATTTTATGGGTTGAACATAGATGTCTCCAATATTCAACGGCATTCCTAAGATATTAAACCTTATCTCAAGATAACCAAACCCACATCTACTCAAGTTTTCCACTTATTTTACTACCTTTYGGTTCAAGAAGCTCACACAAACACTATCATGGCCACAAGACAGTGAATGTAAGCAATATATGTCCTTGAATAAAGCATTTATAAAGAGCAAACCTTGCTCAAATCATTTAAATAAACATTGAGTAAATTAGTTCATAAAAACCTTAACTTCTAAGAAGTTAGTTCATACTCTTAGATGTAAGGAAATACATAATGTTAAAGTTTAATATCTCRAAGTATATCTCAAAATAATCACTAAGAAAAGGAGAAAAAAGCTAAAGAGGGTGATGAAGTCCAATGGTGAAGTCTTCATTGAAGTTTTCTTCTTCTTCTTCTTCTTCTTCTTCCAAGATTCGCCCATTATTGCTTCCTTTCTCTCCTCTCTTTTTCTCTCTCTTCGTTGTGCTGCTATCTGCCAAATGCCTCTATTCTCTTGCCCTCTCTCCTTTTTGTCTATTGAAGCTTACCTTGGAAGCTTGACAAAAAGGTGTCATAGAAAGGTACGGGCCCCTCTTCCTACTCTTCTCAACATCCACTTGTTCTTTTTGCTTTTGAACTTTTCTGCTTTTCTTTTTGGCTTCAAATGTGACTTGCTCTCTTTCCAATGATGATTCCTTTTTCCTTGACTTACTCTCTTCAAATAATGCATTTTTGTTCATTTTACTATTGCTACACAATTGCATTTATACACCRTTGCACTCCATTGTTGCAGCATCGTACAAGTCATCACYTCTTCATCAAGTATTCTTCTATTCCATTTATACAATCATTTTTTCCTAAAAAATACGGAATTTTACCTTAGTAATAACACATGAATTTTATAATTTCACAATATTGCATAAATAAAGTTACTTGATTAAATTTAATCAATGTTCAAGGCAAAATAGTACAAAGTAGTACTTCATCACATTAAAAAAGGTGAAAATATGCACATAATTACTAGTAAAATTAATGGATTTTCACCCACATCAACACCCCCAAAATCCAAAAATTGCTAGTCCTTGAGCAATAATGAAAGAAAAAGGAAACACAAGAATCGTATCCAAATAATAATATAGTGAAAAGTCAACATATTCCTCAAAGTGCACTCACAAAATTGGATAAGTGTTATGTTCACCTTAAGCAAGTGTGTGGTAATGAACCATTACCAACTATATGTCAAGAATACAATTTATCCCAACTCAATACAAGAGAGTAATGTGATTTCAATATATGCTCAACAAATCTCTTTCCACACAAAAATAGAATTCCCTAAATTAGTAATAAAAAGGAATAAGTAGGAAGCAGGCTGGTAACAGGGATTAAAAGCATTGTTGTACCCTCAATGCTGCAATATTTGTAGCTAATTGTTTTTTAATCAATGTGTGCAAACTATACTCTATAATGTCACAGGAACTATTTGATGCGAAAATCGACATTTTGTGATGAAGGTTCCAGGTAACTAGGTCCAAGTCACAAAAATGAGAGTTGCTATGCATACTCTTACCTAATATCGCTTTTTGATGCCAAAATTACACATGGTAACATGCATAACTCTGGTTACTAGGCAATTCAAGGCATTAGGGAGTTACTATAGCGCAAAAGTAAACTAGTGAATCAAATCAAAGGAAAGGGGTGAACTCTGGACCGGTCGAGGCAAAATAGCACAAAGTAGTACCTCATCATATTAAAAATGGTGAAAATGTACGCATAATTACTAGTAAATCAATGGGTTTTAACCCACATCAATGGTACATGTTTTGGTTCCCTGGACGAGTTGAATTTTGACTTTTATRAGCTTCACCCACAATACTTTTTCATACTTCTYTGTCACCAGGTACATATATTCTATTTTTGAAGTACAGTGCTCCTTCTGGATCAATATTAAACTCGAGTAGCTTTTCGGACTTTATCTTCTCCTACAACTTCTTGGTCTCCTCATCTAGTGCCTGAATTTTCTTGGCTCTTTGCATTAAGTTAGAAGTACCAAGATGTTTGCCAGAACTATTGTCTTGCACCAACTTCAGCCTTGGAAGACATTATCTATTCCAGTTCTTCCACTTCATGGAGTCACAACATTGACAACTTTATTTTTCTACTGAGTGTATCTGCAACTATATTTGCCTTCCCAGGGTAATAATGTATTGGGCATCTGTATTTCTCCAAGAATTCAATCTAACACCTTTGCYTCATGTTTAGATTCTTCTGGGAAAACAAATGCTTGAGGCTTTTATGATCCATAAAAATCTCGTACTCCGCCCCATAGAGGTAGTCTTTCCACTTCTTCAGGGCAAATGTCATTGCTGTTAGTTCCTAATCATGGACAGGATAAATATATTCATGCAATTTGAGCTTTCAGGATGCGTAAGCTAGCAAACAGCTTTTAGAGTGTGTATTTCTTTCCGACTTTAGGGAGTGTCAATATCAGTGCAGATATTAGTCTCTTCTTGAGTTCCTTTTGTAACTCTATTCACACTTCTCACTGCACTTAAAGGGATTTGTCAAAGAGCTGACAATCTTGGAGAAGTCCTTGATGAATCGTCGATAATATCCTACTAAACCAAGGAAACTCTGGATCTCTATGAGAGTTTGGGGTCTCTTTTAGCTAGATACAACTTTCACTTTAGAAGGATCAACCGCAATTCCTTCTTGGGAAACAATATGTCGTAGAAAGAAAACTTYCCATAGCCAAAACTAACACTTGTTGAATTCTAGCTTACAACTTATGCTCTGTCAGCTTTTGCAAGACAAGCCTTAGATGTTTCTCCTGCTCTTCCGTGGTTCTAGAGTAGATAAGGATATTGTTAATGAAAATCACCACAAAGGAATCTATTAATGGTTGGAATATCTAGTGCATGAGATCCATGAAAGTTACTAGGGCATTTGTTAATCCAAAGGGCATCACTACAAATTCAAAATGTCTATATCGCGTGCTAAAAGCAGTCTTCAAAATGTCCTCTTCTCTAATGCTGACTTGGTAGTACCATTCCCTTTGATCAAACATTGAAAAGTATTTGGCACGTTGCACTTGGTCAAACAGTCCATCGATAAGAGGAAAGGGGTACTTGTTTTTTATAGTTACATTGTTTAGACCCCGGTAATGTATACACAGTCGTAACATTTTTTCCTTCTTCTTTACAAACAAGACTAGAGCTCTCCATAGTGAGATACTTGGTCTAATAAAGCCTTACTCCAGAAGTTCTTGTAGTTGCTTCTTTAGTTCTTTTAATTCAATTGGTGACATACGAGACAGGGTTTCAAAAATGGGTTCAGTTCCAGGGATCAAATCTATCATGAATTTCGCATCTCTGTTGAGAAGTAAAGATGTCAATTTTGATTGAAATACATCATGTATTTCTTCACTACTAGCACTAATTTGATGTTGCCTACATTGGATGGTTGGTTTATCAAGTAGGCTAAACATCATTGACATCCCTTACTTAACAACTTTCTAGCTTTCACTCCCGACATCAATGGGGTTCCAAACCTAACCTTATCTCGTAGTAATTCTACTACTTCATCTGACATGGGGAATTTAGCAATCCTATTTCTCAGTCAAGTTGTGCATGGTCATGCGCTAACCAATCCATGCCTAAAATAATATCATAATCCTTAAAGGGTAAAATGATCGAGTCTTCGGGTAGTAATGTTCCTTCAATGTAAATCTCACAATCTGAGTATAATGTGTCAGCAATGATAGTTTCACCCATAGGAGCACTCACTAGAAATTTATATGATAATTCAACAAGAGACTTGACAAGCATGTCACAAAAGGAGGTGTGACAATAGAATGTGTAGAGGCAGGATGTATTAACTCCCAAGCCTTATGAGTGAAAGTAGCAGCATAGCTTCCACTATGTTGGAGTCCGAGCTCATATCCTTCTTTTCTAGGTGAATACTCATGCCTTCACTTGTGGCCTTCTTGGTCGACCTACTATCGAGGCTTGGGGTCTTGCAAGTTGACCCCTTGCCCTCTATGGAGAATTCATCACCCTAGACATTCTCCARCATAGTGCTCCAATCTACCACACAGGACGCATTGATTGTACTTTCTGCAACATTCAGATTATGTATGTCGAGGTATGAGACTGTAGCACTCCTAGATTAGGAACTRTCCTAATCAACTACCCGTTGAAACTCAACAATATCCAGAAAAATAAATAATGTGTTTTAACAAATCTTCACTAACCTAATATTTATTCAAAACTGAAATCGCGAAACCCCAAAGAATTTAAACCAAATAAGAAATACTTATTAATAAGCGAAAACTATTCAAGTGAACAATTATCTTTATACATAAAATTTATTTAAAACATGTTCCAGGGTATCATAGCCTGCCCACAAGCGACCTCCTCGCCCCATCTGGCTACACATCATYTGAAATGCAAAATAAGAGAAAAGGAATGAGATAAAAAGCCCAGTAAGTAAACTTCATGCATGAATGCATAAACATGTCCTACATGTCATGAAACTATAAAATTTCATCTTTTAAATAAAAACTTTCCAAAATTCCCTTTTCGAAATCTCTTTACAAAACCTTTCCATCAAAATATATAACTTGTAAAACATTCCATTTTATTTCATTCGTGAGCTCACTGAGTATAACGCCTAGCCACTAAACTTTGCAATGGGCCATTCTTATTTGGAACCCGATTACATTCCTACCGGTAGAACCACAAAGCGGTTAATATCACATTACTTTTCCTTACATCTTTTCACCTCCAAGGAGGTGAACATTACATTCTTCCCTACCCTCCAAGAGGGTAGCGTCGGGTGTGCCGGTCCTCAATGCCCCATTTTCCACTCACATCTTTCATGGCTAGGTTTACACTCCTTTGCACAAACTTTAACATTTTCCTAAACCATTCACTTCTAAATGTATGAATGGCTCATGCCAGAAATGATGTAGAACACTAACTACATAGCCATGACATGAAATGCATACAACTGTATATAACATATCATTCGACATAAAAACAGTACAGGATATGAAACACATGAAACATTCCACACAATTAACACACCTCATAATACAATCCCATAYAGAACACAATAAACTATCTAAAAAAATTTACATCCATTCATAAGCATTAATGAGATGTGAGAATTTACWTACCCGGAATCCTTTACGTTAAAGGGTTCTTACTTAAATCRCAAAGTGAACTCCTTCAACCGTTTTCAACGTTAAGCCCTCGAAATGACCTAGTTGTGATTACAGAAAGAAAGTCTATTTAGTTCGATCGTCCTAACTTAGATATTACGTATTTAATCCAAGAATGTCCTTTATCAATTATAAATTCATATTTAGTTCTCATATTATAAAGTATCACATTTTTAAGGGTACAATTCAAACTCTTTAGCTCAGGTATAAACCTAATCTATGTTCTCCCACCAATTCATTTCAGAACATAATTATATACAAGTCATAAATTCCAATATCAAGTGTTAACATTTTCACCTTTAAGTTCACGAGATCCAAGTATTGCGGGAATGGTATTGGATTCTCGGGCGTTAGCTCGAGCGGCGCGCACAACATCCCTGGGCATCTGGGCGCTTGGACTCCTGGCACTGGCACTGGGCACTGCCCCGATTGCTGCTCCTTGTCGCAGGACCAGAGCACCTGCTGGCGCTGCACCTGTTGCTACCCTTGTTGAACGACCACTCTGCAATAGCAAGTCGTGAATCGTCCGGCGACGCGAGTAGCAAAGAAGAGAGYAGAGGTGACGGCCATTGGCAAGAAGTTCCAGATTCAATTAAGAAGGACACAAACTCGGACGGGCTCCATTTCGTCGAGCGGTCAAGTGCTGTCCTTCATCTGTCCTAGCAAAACCGTTGAGCAGAGAAGGAGAAAAAAATGACGATTACAGACCTGGCGAACGTCTGGTTGGTGTCGCRCAGATCTGATCGAGCAGAGAAGAAGAAGAAGATGGCAGAAACTAGATCTGGAGGCGCGGATCATGCGCCTCTGCAGACAGCTTGGTCGGCGATGGCACGGACCACAGACAGCAAATCCGAGCCTGAGAGCAGGAGAGGGAAAGCCAGGAAGAGACCTAGAGTGGTTTGCTTAGCTCAACAAAATCGAGCGGCCTCCTGGCATGCGGCTCGCACCGACACAAACCAGGTGGTCAACCTCAGCGAACCGCGAAAGCAACCGCGAGCTGCAGCAGTTCGGCTTGAGACGTGGGTAGCTCATCAATCGCAACCTAGGCGATCAGTGATCTGGCGAGCAAAGGGTGGCAACCTTGAACACGTCGAGCAACCAAGCAAGGGTCGCGTAGCCTGGTCGAGTCGTGGCAAAATCCTCCAACGGCTGAGCGGTTTGTCATCGATTGAGCGGCATTGCACACGGTGACTAGCAAGAAGCAAAGAAGATAGTGATGGCGGTAGGGCTTCCTGGGAATGGGCGGCGGCRGCAGTAGGTTACAAGAGTAAGAAAATGAAGGTTTTTCTTTAGGTTTTTCTTTTCTTTTCTTTCTTTTTATTTTTTTATGTATTTTCTCTTTTTTTCTATATATTTTGGGCCGTAACCCAAACCCTTTGGGCCTTTCCATCCATACTTAACCCAAAATCCTTAAATTAAATATAACGGGCTTCCTTTCGATAAAAGTCCAACTTCTGACTAGGAAATAAATAGGCTCACGAGTCGAGCCTTTAACCTACCAATGACTCCTATTCGACATAGACAATATTTCCATACTCATTAAACATGCGATTTCAAAATATTAATCACATATAAAATTTCCACCCTAGTTGGCAAACAATTCCACACGATCAAACAAAAATTAATAAAGGAAAAATTTCAAGTATTACAGAGGAAGTAGGTGCAGGTCAGGTTAGGGCCCGATGCCATTTTGAGGATTCCTTTTCCCTTTTTCGGATAACGCGATCGTCCTTGCCATCTTTTTCCAATATGGCATTTCTAGAATGATCTCCCTTGTCCGAATCCCTATTTTCCAGCTACCACCATCTTATCACTATTCTCAGTGTGGGTGGTGGCTTCCACTGTGCCACTGTAGAAGATGGTGGAATAGGAGCTAATGCTCGCTGAAGTTTAAAGTGTAATGTAATCCCCCCAGATTAAGAATGTAACATCCTCAGATTAGGAACTGTCCTAAGCTGAGAATATTATATTACCTTACTCATAGAAAAATTAACTACCATAGGAAATAAAAGAAGTCTTAACCCTTGTCAAAGATTTATAAAAAAAATTCGACAAAGTTTCCTCTGTAATTTCAATAATTAGCCCCTGCATACATTTAAAAAGTTCTCAAACACCCATTCACAACATACATTCTAACCCAATTAAACATCCAACGTAAAAAGAAATGTGCTCCAACAAAGCTCTTACCAACCCAACAATTATTCAAACAGAAACTTGAAGAACCCAAAAGAATTTAAAACACAATCAACTAAATCAAATAAGAAATAGTCAACTACTATCTTAATCCTTAAAATTTATTTAGAGTATACTTCAAGGTATCTTGGTTTGCCTACACGCGACCTCCTCGCACTATCTGGCTACACATCATCTGAAATGAAAGCGAGAGAAATGGAATGAGCTATAAAGCCCAGTAAGTAAATCTCATGCATGATTGCATGAAGATGCCCTACATGCCATGAATTATAAAAASTCACTTTTCAATGAAAACTTTCTAAACATTTCCATTTCGTAATTTTTTTTACAAAATCTTTCCTTTCAAAATGTATGACTTGTAAAACCTTTCATTCCAATACTTTCATGAGCTCACTGAGYGTAACGCCTAGCTATTAATCTGCAGTGGGCCATTTGTTCTTTGGAATYCGATTACATTTCTACTGGTAGAACCACAAAGCGATTAACATTCCTTTACTTTTCCTTTTTCTCTTCACCTCCCAGAGGAGAATCATTACCTCTCTCCCAGAGGGTCCGTTCGGGTGCGCCGATCCCCCAACCCCCATTTCCTACTCACATCTTTTATGGCTAAGTTTGCATTTCTTTTCAAAAACTTAACATTTTCAAAAATTTAACATTTTCCTTTAAAATTCCATTTCCTAAACCATTCACTTTCTAATTGTGTGCATGGCTCATGCCAGAAGTGATGTAGAATTCTAACTACATGCTCGTGACATGAAATGTATACAACCGTATATAACATATCATTCGACAAATAGTACAAAATATGAARCTTGATAACATATCATTTGACATAAAAGTAATACAGGATATGAACACATGTAATATTCCACACAATTTTCACACATCAACATACAATCTCATACACAACATATTAGAGAAACTAGAAGAGTTCAATTACATTCATTCATAACATTAATGAGATGTGAGGATTATTTACATAAAGTTCATAGACAACACATCCACTTCACCACAAGGAATTTAGAAGCACATATGCATTAATGGAATGCTAGAATTCAGTTACATAGAACTCAATTCAATAACAATCACACATATATGTTAATGAGAATGTGAGAGTTTACTTAMCCGGAGTCCTTTACGTTAAAGGTTTCTTATTTAAGTCGCGAAATGAAATCCCTCAACTGTTCTCAATGTCAAGACACTCAAAACGACCTAATTTTGATTATAAAAAGATAGTCTATATAGTATGATTGTCCCAACTTAGATATTCAGGGTTTATTCCAATAATGTCAATTGCCAATTATTAATCCATACTTAGTTCCCACATTACCAATTATCATGTCTTTAAAAGGTACAATTTAAACTCCTTCGTTCAGGTATTAAACTTAATTTATGTTCTTCACAATTTTACTTTAGGATATAATTTTATAAGTCATAAATTTCAATATTAATTAATAATATTTTCACCTTTTTAGTTCACAAAGTCCAAATGTCTCGGGAAATGGTTTTGGGTTCTCAAGTGTTTTGGGCGTCTGGGCATCGGTGCGCCTGGGCGTTGGGCACTCGGTGCCTGGGCGCTTGGTGCTTGCTAGGTGCCGACGAACAGCCAACCAAAGTCCAGCCCCCGAGCTGCTGCTAGTCCGAGCACCTTTTTAGGGCGAAACGAAGGCGGYGAGCTATCGAGGATTGGACCTACGCGCAGCAACCCGCAAGCCGAGCGAGTGGTGCAGCAGAGCGGACGTCCAGACCAGGTCACGAGGGAGGAAGAAGAGGGAAGAGATGGCAGATTCCGGTGGTGAGCCGCGTCATCCAGGGAGGCTATGGCAAATTCCGGTCGAGCAAAGAAGACGAAGATGGCAGATCTGGGCGGACCACTTCGTCTTGAGTGGCTATGGTTTCTCCGGTCGAGATCGCACAAATGATGGCGACGGCACCTGAGTGTATAGACGAGCAAAGAAGCGGCGATAATGTTTGTAACTCTTTACATGGGTTCACAAAAAAAAAAAAAAGGATGAAACCACCTATGGATATATTGCATGAAATAAGTAATAAAGGATGGAACCACCTATGAATTAAACAAGATCGCTTTTAAAGTTATATAATGCTTTCTTATATGATGTTTAATCTATGTGATCACTTAGAAATAATGAATAGACAAGAATGTAATTGAATTATTATGCTTTTTATATTATAAAAGGGTGATCATAAGCATGTTAATTCATGAGGATTTTTTCCTCAAGATAGAATTAAATTTGAGATAAAATGTTTTTATCAGACCTAATAAAATTATGGAATTAGTTTATGAGTCACTTTCTCAAAGGCTATCATCCTTGACATATAAAGTAAGAATAAACTTGGGTTTCCATAATAAGGCTTTTTGATAGGTTAATCAACAAAATGTAAAATGAACTTATGGATTACTCTTCTATGGAGTAATATAAGTTTAGATATTTTACTAGATGTTAAAGAAACCTTAAAAACATTTTATTAGAACCCTTATTTAAACGATTAAGTGGGATAGGGGTTCCAACAGCCCGATGGCTTCCATCATACCTCTAATTGAAGATCGTGGGTACCCTCGTGTCATTCTGAGCATGGGAACCTATAGGATAGGCATTCTAGATCCAAATCTAATGGAAGCGACATAATCATAACCTAGGGTATGTATTATCATCGGCCAACCTATAGTTGGAGGTGATGATGCAAGATTATTCGTTGGAGATCAAATGTAGTGGCTGGCTCTAGAGGGAACTATTCTTTGGATCGTTGCCTATTAAGGGGTTTAATTTGTGAAGATTATACACTTAACTTAGAGAATTTATTTTCTTCCTATAGATGCTCTATTAGTCATCTAAGAGCCAAATAACATATTATTGATAATAGTTATAGGGTAATCTATTACCATGATATAATATGAGCTTATGTGCAATTTTTGTTTATTATATACCAAAAACACTAAAATTACATTATTCCTGTTTTCAAAAACACTAAAATTCAATTATCAATTCACATTCAATTCACATAAGAGAATTCAACTCATCACAACAATACGCTTACATCATAACTAAATGAGAATGTCGAAATTTACATACATTAGAAAAAGGGAATTTACTTACATAGACAGAAGGAAATTTACTTACAAAAAGAAGGAAATTTACTTACATAAAAGAAGGGAATTTACTTACGCACACAAAAGGAAATTTACTTACAAAAAGAAGGCAATTTACTTACATCAATATAAACCATAAACTCACATTCAATTCACATGGAGAGATTCAATCATAACAAATAATACACTTTCACTAAAATAAACGAAAATGATGGAGTCTACTTACATGTAGTCCTTAGTAAATTTGTTTACTTTAAATAGCTAGYGGAGTGCCTTGCTGCCCACAACGTTAATATGCCAAAAGTATCCTAATATTGTTACACAATGAATATTCATCTGAATTTTGTTTAATTAAATACATTTATTTAACATAAGTGTTCACTATTAATATGTTCATCATTTTTTCCTATAGGTGAAATTAACCAATAATTTCTGAGTTTATATTTCATGTCGGTAATAATCGAACTACTATTATAATTTAATTTCATGACTCCTAATCATTCTTAAAACAAAAAAAAAATCATAATCACAATATACATTATTTTATAATACAAACCCTAAATTTCACCTTAAATTATATCCCAACATATTTCTAAAAATATATACCTCTTTTACTCAATCGTACTAACTTAAATTTCACATTAAATATATTCCATATTTTTCCTTAATTATCAATACATAATATGAAACCCARGTCATTTGGTTAATTAATACGAAAAAACTAACGATTCACCTTGATGGTGTCAAACGCACTTGGGAAAATGATGCGCTCCGGGTGTGAACGTGCAGCGTGCAAACAACTRGTTCAAGCGGACTGTGCACGGTGTCTGGTCACCTGGTCACCTAGTCGCACGACAGTGATGAGAACGGTGGAGATAGAGCAGTATTTAGCACCGGCAAAGAATGGGGGAGAGAGAGAGAGAGAGAGAGAATGTCGGCATCGATGAGGACAGAGGGAGGAGGAGGCGGTAGGGAAGGGGTTAGGGTTTATGTTTAAGGAAGAAGATCAACTGTCATCTTCTTCAGGTCATAAATATGTATATATTTTTTTATTTTTATTTTTTTAAAACTAACTTTACCCTAACCAAAATTCCTGCATGGGYCATTTTTATTCCTTAACCAACTAAGCCCAACAAAATTAAGATCTAGTAGTTTTCTTCTGGTCCAGAATTGAACTTGAAATCTGGTTCTAGATTTGGATAAGAAGAGAACGGACTCTAATGGGTCAAGCATAAATTAATTAACTAAATATTTCTAGTTAAATTAAACTAATAAAATCTCTCATTTAAATATATATACTCACACAATAATGCATAAACAAATAACTAGTCACACAAATAATAATTTATTTCTAATTGGCACATCAAACAATACGGCCTCCAACTCCTTCCGCTGCAAAATATTCAAATCACTAAAAATTATTAATATAACTGATCGGAATATAAATTATATAATTATATAAAGTTCGTAAAAATGAAAAGTAAATATCGGGTATTACAGTATCTATGGCACTTAAGATTAGGTCACGTAAACCTTAATTGGATTCAGAGGTTAATCCACGATGGGCCATTTGACACATTGAGATTGGTAGAATGGCCTCAATGTGAGTCATGTCTAATGGGAAAGATGACCAAAAGATCATTTGCCGAAAAGAAAGGAAGAGCCAAAAGGATACTAGAGTTAGTTCATAGTGATGTTTGTGGTCCTATCACTACATCTGCTAGAAAAGGTTATGAGGACTTCATTACATCTATGGATGACCATTCTCATTTTGGTTATGTTTACCTGATGAGGCACAAGTTTGATTCTTTTGTAAATTCAAGGAGTTTGAGGCTGAAGTGGAGCATCATACAGGTAAAGTAATAAAAATCTTAAGGTCAGACCGTGATGGAAAGTATTTTCTTGGTGAGTTTAAAGACTATACAGTGCATCAAGGGATAGTCTCTCACCTAACATCACCTAGGACCCCTAGTAGAATGGAGTATCTGAGAGGAGGAACCAAAGTTTCATGGAGATGGTTAGAAGCATGATGAGTCATGCAACTCTTCCTATTTCCTTTTAGGATATGTCAACAGCATACATTTTGAATTTGGTACCTTCCAAGTCTATACCAAGGACAACCTACGAGATATTGAAAAGGCGAAAGCCCAATCTAAATCATCTCAAGATATGAGGTTGTCCAGCTTATGTACTAACCAGAGGAATAAGTTAGATCTAAAATCAGGTTATATTACTTTGTTGGATATCCAAAAGTTAGTACAGGTGGATACTTTTATTACCCTAGGGAGCGTAAAGTACTTATAGTACTCATGCTAGATACTTGGAGGATGATCAATGTGTGTCCACTAAAGTTTCCAACAAAATAGAGTTGGAAGAGAGGTTGTCTACAGGATAAATCTCATATTTTTCTGACACTCCAGTCATGGTGCCAGAAGAGACACCACCGAGTGGTCCTATATACACAGAGCTTCGTCGTAGTGGAGAGAAACTAGAATTCTAGATAGATGGATGGGAAAGGCTTTTGAGCTAGTTTCTAATCATGAGGAACAAGATTCCACTAGATACGATGAGGCAATTCTTGATGTTGAAGTAGACAAGTRGAGTCTTGCGATGGATGYTGAGATTGAGTCTATGTATCTTAATTAGGTTGGGATGTTGTAGCTACACCTGAAGGGGTAAAACCTATAGGGTGTAAGTTGGTATACAAGGAAAAAATGAGCGGATGGAAAGGTGGAAAGATTTAAAGCAAGATTGGTTGTAAAAGGTTATACTCAGAAAGAAAGGATTGATTATGAGGAAACCTTTTCACTAGTAGCCATACTTAAGTCATAGGAAGTGTTTTAGAAGTATATAAACTCAAGTTTAGCTTCCAAGACTGAGATACTTCATCATTGGATGCCAAAAAACACATTTGGGAGCTTTCAAATAAGAGACTCAAGTGAAGACAAAGGCGGTCAGATTGAAGACGAAAAGGATTGCTCTTCAATTTGTAGGGATGTTGCTTTTCACCTTTTCATATAAAGCCTTGAGTTGTAATTTGATCATGTTGGGCTAAGTTTTTATTCTTAGATATGATGTAATTTACTCCTATTTCTATGTTATTTGAGAAGCCTTTTTCATTTGTCCAATAACAACATCAAGGAAGCAAAAGCAAAGAGAGAGAAAGAAATTAGTGAGATGGCTGAAGTTTCTCCTCCTAATCCAYTTCTACGTAATGGACAAAATAACAACAACAACAATGGAGGCTATAATCAAATCATTGGTCCAATAGGACAAGACATCCTAGCCTTGAGCCCACTACGAGATTGTGCCATTCCATTTCTAAATGGGGCTCAATCCAGCATTCAAAAACCAATGATAGTGGCTAACACTTTCGAGATTAAGCCCACTATTATCTAGATGATTCAAAATTCTATGCAGTTTGGTGGATTGGATAGTTAGTACCCCAATACTCACATCTAAAACTTCTTGCAGATTCTTGAGACTTCAAGTATAATAGAGTTGGTGCAAATGTTATCAGACTAAGGCTTTTTCCTTTCTCTCTAAGGGATAGAGCTAAAGACTAGTTAAATTCTTCGTCACCAAGAAGTATCACTACATGGAAACAGTTGGCTAATAAGTTTTTGAGTAAATATTTTCTTCCTAAATGGGCTTTGAGGTTGAGGAGTGAAATCTATACCTTTGCCCAGTTTGATGATGAGTCACTTTATAAGACTTCGAAGAGATTCAAGGATCCACCTTGCAAATGTCCACATCATGGCCTACCAGAATGAATAATGGTTCACACTTTATACAATAGTATGAGTCCTACTATTCAAACCATGTTAGATGCAGCCGCAGGAGGAAGCTTGATTTCTAAGGATCAAAAAGAGGCATATGAGATTATTGATATCGTGTCCACCAATAATTATCAGTCATCAGCTRAATATCAACCAAAGAAGGTTGCAGGGATATTGGAATTAGACGTTATTGCTCAATTATTTGCCTAGATTGCAGCCTTAACTAAGTAGGTAGCTAACTTAAGTTCTCATGGGGTCTTATACACTAGTTGTTGAGGTGGTCATGCTAATGTTAATTGTCTATTCTTTAGCAAAATTGATCAATCCTAGAGTAAGCTCATTATGTCAACAAAAATAGACCCAACTTCAACCTTTTTCTCAAATACTTACAATCCTGGTTGGAGAAGCCATCCAAACTTTTCATGAAGAAATAGTCCAGGAGGGGAGAGAAATCCATCTTTGGGATATCAAAATGGACCTCTCACTCGAGAAATGCCATCTAAATTATAGAAAGCACAGAGCAAATATTTCAAAGTCAAGAGACCTCCATAACAGATCAAGAGGCTTCMATTAGAAATTTGGATATGCAAGTGAGGAAAATTGAAAATCTTTTGTTCAATTGCCTAAGGTGCTTTGTCAAGTACAACTGATAATAATCCTAGAGAACAAGTGCAAGCGATCATATTGTGAAATGGAAATGAGCTCCAAGAAGTGCCACAAGAGGAGAAAATTGGGAAGGAAGTTGATAGCAAAGTTATCAATGGGAATAATGAGCCAATATCCAAATATGGGGATTCTAAACTACATTATTCTCATAAACCATATACTTGTCCCATTCCCTATCCCCAAAGACTTAAACAACACAATTTGGATAAACGATTTTCTAAATTCTTGAATGTGTTTAAAAAGTTGCATATTAACACCTTTTTTGCAAATGCAATGGAGAAAATTCCTAACTATACAAAATTTTGAAGGAAATCTACCCCATAAAGGGAAGCAGGAGGAACATGAGATTGTTATGCTTATTGAGGAGTATACAACAATTTTACAACAAAAGCACAAGGATCCAGGGAGTTTTACTATTGCTTGCAATATTGGTCATATACAATTTAATAAAGCTTTATGTGATTTCRAAGCCAGTATAAATTTGATGATGCTCTTATCTATCTTTAAAAAGCTAGAATTGGAAAAGTCAAACCAACAAAAATTTTATTGCAACTTGTTGATAGGTCTATAATTTATCCTAGTGGAATAATTGAGGATGTCTTGGTAAAGTCAATAAATTCATATTTCCTGCTGATTTTTGTTGTTTGCACATTGAAAAGGATCAGGAAATACCTCTGCTTTTAGGTAGACCATTTTTGACAACAGATAGGACCTTAATTGATGTGAAACAAGGTAAAGTAATTTCAAAGGTAAACGATGACCAAGTAACTTTTAATGTTTGCAAAACAATGAAATATTCTGATCTAATTGATTCTTATTCGTTTATTACTAMTATTGGTACATTTGCGGGTGGTACTTGTAAGAAAATAGCATCTCGAGATACATCAGAGAGTTATYTGAATACTACATATTTTAAAGTCAAGATGAGTGAAGAAATTCGAGGTGGGACAACCAAAATGAAAACAAAGAAAATAAGGAGAAAGAATGTACCAAAGGCCACACCTGAACTGAAAAAACCTCTTTGAGCAGTTTTTGTGGATGTCTAGCTAAAGACAATAATAAAGAAACACTTCTTGAGAGGCAACACAAGCCTCAACATGGAAATCAAGGAAGCATTGTCCTCTTTTACTTTTACTTTTACTTTTTCTTACTATTTTATACATTGAGGAGTATGTTGAGATTAAGTGTAGGGGAATTTATTTACTTTAATTGCTTTCAATCATGGTTTTTGTAACTGTCTTGTTTTTTATCTAGATGTTGGATATATGTCATGAAGTATATTAAGAGTTTTTAAAGTAATAAGCTATTAATGTCCATCCTTGCATAATTTCGCACTTTTGAGCACACTTCGCCACCTTCTTGTATTAGGGAAGTTGCTTTGCTTAATTCTTGAATTATRGGGGTTGGATAAGGGGAATTTGACATCCTAAAATTTACTTTCATACTTCACAAGGCGAAATAATAGGCATTGTGAATTGACCAAGAGATGATTGTAATAGGCCTTCTTTGAAGAGTTTGAGTCTTTCATGCCTACCAAACTAAATGTTTCAACCCTAGTTCCTATTTTGAGCCTTCATATTATTTAGCTTATATCTCTTTGAGTAAACTAAAAAAATGATCATATTTCGACGAGAACTTTTGTTTATAATTTTATGAATATGGTGAATTATGTGAGAATATGTTGATGATGTTAGAAAACGATGATGATTGTTTCAAGATTTGCGAGATGGAGCATAAAATGCACTCACAAGAAAAAATATAAGAAGAAGGAAAGAGAAAAATTGGAGAATTGTGAGATGGAGCATAAAATGCACTCACATTTGAAAAAAGAATGGGATATTCATATGTCTTGTATATTAGGATGATGGAAATAGAAAATATTTAGAAAAAGAGATGGAAGAAGTGTTAAATGAAAGAGTTTGTAAATGGGAGAATTTTTTCATGTTTATCATACTTTATACCCAGTTTGCATTTGATATATCCTTGACCTTTCATTTGATATGCAATCCCTTAACCTAACATTACAAGCTGAAAAGTCCTAACTAATCTTGGTTTATTTGCATTACTTTGATTAGTGGARAGTTGTATGAAGAGTAAGCTATGAGGTGATCAACTTATTACTTTGTCCATAACTCATATTCAATGAAATTTTTTGCTTCTCATGATATCTAGTGTAAAATCCCAGAGTTTTCAATACCAAGATACAGTTGTCAAATCGTGTAACCCGCGATTGTRAGAAAACTTCGATAAAGAAAATTRGGAGTTTTTTAAAGACTGAATTAGGTTATTCATTTATTCACGTGTCAGTTATGTTAAGTCCGATTAGTAATTAGAAGCCTCAATTACAATGAATCCGAGTGGTTTCCTCTATCAAAATGAAAAGCTTTTTCCATACCCTATCCCTAATTTATTTAAAATTCCATCTTTATTTTCCAATAGGAGAAGATTTTTGCCACTTTGCATGCATGCAAGGGGCTATTCGATTTTGCCTAATGAAAGATGCCTATTCTTAGTTTATTTTGTTTTGTTTCCTTGCATGATAGTCATCTTGCACATAAAGTTTGAATTGCATGTATTTTTGTCTTTTCTTCTTCAAATTTGTCCTCACCTTTTTCTGTCCCACTCAAACGGTTCACCCCTATCCTTGAAGAATCCGCTAAGTTTCTTTAAGAAGCCTTGGCATCTTCTGCTCCTCTAAGTTTCCTATTTTCTTAAGCCCCCTACCACATTCCCTTATATTCTCTAACCTCTCACTCTCTTTCAGTTTACTCTTTTCCTTCTTCTCTGTTCTTTCTCTTTTCTTTCTCTTCTTCTCCTTACTCTTCAAACCACCACAAGACCATAGCTGGTTAAGGACTCCATTAAATCTSCTCCCTTGTTGCCTTCACTCCTCCATTGGAGCACGATTTTTACTCACCTAAGGACCAAAGAAGACAAGCTTTTTCTTTGATTTTGACCGGTTAGAATCTCTACTCTCCTCCTTAGAAAACATGATGAGGTTGAAGATTTACAAAACTTTTATGTTAATCTTTTGTAGGATAGAAATAAGTTTACTGTTTTATGTTGTTTGTTTTGGTAGAGTATAGCTGGAATTCTAATGGTATGCTAGTGCATTCTTGTTGTTAAATTTTTAGTTCATTGAGCATAAATTATGTCTACTATTTTGGAAGTCTTTAACATCAAAATTTTGATGCACATTGTTATGTAGATTTGATATGAATTGATATGTAAATTGTGATTAGAAATTAAGGTTAAAGTTTGAGGAAGGAGTTGATAATTTCGGCTTGTGAATAGTGTTTATGTGCTGGAAAATCAAGTGAGAATTGATGGTAAAGAGAACTGATCACTAAGGCTACGAATTAGCAGTGGTAAGGACTAAATAGAAGATTCACTAGACAAACTATTGGTTGTATTKCAGGCTGAAAATATGATTAATTAGTGAACTAGGTTAAGGAAATGGTAAATAATTTGAGTAGGGAATTATGTAAAGAAAAACCTTAACATAATCTAGATTGAGGATATATGTGTATAAATATGTTGTGTTAGCTAAGCTATAAGAAAAGGATAGTAGTTGATAGACAAAAACTAAAGAAATAGAAAGAAATTGTGAACCAATTGAGGCTGTCAACACCCACAGGTTAACTGTTAACCAATCTTGATTTTGAGAGTAATCTCTCAACCTAGAGCTATAATATTAGCAAGGTTACCATAGTTTTAAATGCCTATTTCTTAGTATTAAAATGGTATAAAGTTTGTAAGCAAATGCTTAATAGAACCCGAGATATAAGCAAAACACTTAATGTTGTCAGTTTCAGTCAATAAACCTTGAACTTTGCTGTTTTAACAACATTGCAATTCAAGCATTACTTTAAATTAGAATTGTCTAGTATGGATGGATAGCTCTCTGGTTTAGGGTAATTTTAGAACATTTCTTGTAAGAGAACTCAATCTAGAACTTGAAAAATACTTCAATCCTGCCCATGCTGAGTAGAATTAAGCATCGTCAGTGTTTGTTAACTATCTGTGAATTCAAATGACTTTGAAAATATGAACATTCTATATGACCACTTTCTCTTAAACATTAGGATCATTTGGTCAATGGATTTTTGCCTCGAAACTCAGAATAGAAATATACTTTCATACATAGATTATTAGGCCCGAGGAACCACTGCACTGAATTTATTAGGAGCATTAGGATTATAGAATTTAGAGGCGACRAATAGCTTTGTTTTTTTAAATCAGTAAGCATCACAGATTGATGAATGACCCAATCGAGGATGCATTTATTACCTGTTTTAGATCACCACAGTCAAGACTACTAGCTGACTGCTCTAGGAAGTGCATGCCTACAGACGAGTTCCCTATAAACCATTTTCCCCAAATGCATTTTTCTAAGTTTCTACTATAGCTATTTTCAAATTTCTCCGAGTTATTGACTTAATATGCTTTTGAGGGATGTTCTCAGCATTCTCTTCAAGTCTATTTTTCTGTATGAGAAATATGCAAATGCTTATCCTATGAAAAGTTGCATATCTTGTATAGATATGATCAATAACATGCATTGGTTTTGGATAAGGGAATTTAGTGAATGTTATACATGAGAATTACCATTATGAACTGTATTGAGATTGTTATTGATTGCTTTGAGACTTGTACTATTAGGATTGAGTACTCTATTCGTGACCCTAGATACTAGCTTGCAAGTAAAGTACTGCATTTAGATGGTCCACATCGTGAGGACCTCTTGAGCTGCCTGAACGTCACTATCAGGGTTAGTTAGATTTGGCCAAAATTAGTGGATGATACATATGACGGAACAGGAACRCATCGKGTGGATGGTCTCACCAGCAGTACCCATAATTGTTGTGGACGTTTGTCACGTAATTAGGAGATTTAATCCAGGGATGAGCAACTCCGTGTTACCCAGCTARTGGCTACTATTGATTGATTGATGAAGTTATAAGGTGAAAAAATAGCATGCATGCGCAGAGCGATAAGGCTGGTGTTATTTGACCCGGTAGAGGACAACTCTTACGGTAAAGGTTTGTTAATTTTGTTTTATGTGCATTTCAAGCTGATGATTTTCATCAAATAACCTTGTTCATATCGAACTGATTTACTTATTGAAAGCTTTAAAATGAGACCTTGTTTGAGATATAACTCTTGGAGTTGTTTTGAAATATTTCTGTACAATTATTTTAATAAGATTGCTAAATCATACTTCTTGAAAATTAACTCATATTGCACACATGCGGAACTTAGTGAGTATCACTCAGTTTTCTCATGTTTTTCTTAGTGACATGTATGGATCTTTGGAGCAGCAAGATTGTTGTTTTGAGAGTCTAGGAATGCTTATGCTTACTAATTTGGAGTTTCTAAAGTGGATGAATGTAGTATTGATGTCTTCAGGATGTTAGTATTA
Organism: Rhazya stricta; assembly: GCA_001752375.1. NCBI lineage: Eukaryota > Viridiplantae > Streptophyta > Magnoliopsida > Gentianales > Apocynaceae > Rhazya > Rhazya stricta. Next base: position 254,355 of record MEJB01000054.1, read on the forward strand.
TTGTGACGTATTTGGATTTTTGTAATAGACTTAACATATGTATTGTCTATTCAAGATCTATAATTCCTATTATACTTGTAATTTAGACTTTAAGTTTTATGATTTTACTCTAGATATAATATTTATTCTAATAGTATTGACTGTCGAGAGACAAAGATGACTTGTTTTGGTCCCAGTCATACCTAGGGGTCTCCCAAAAAGTCACAGGTGGTATCAAAGCCTACGTTCTGTGATTTATAGTGTAACACCCTCAGATTAGGTACCTTATCCTAACCCGGGAATGTTACGTCATTCCATTCAAAAATGAACAACTATCATTTAAAACTCAACATTTATTCAAAAATGAAGACAGCGGAAGCCTTTTTAAACCATTCAAAAATAAAATCACAAAGAAACTTCAATAATTCAAAACAATCAGAAATATTTATCTTATTTCATAAATAAATTCGAAAACTAGTTACCGGGTATCATAGCTCGCCCACAAGCGACCTCTTCGCCCCATCTGGTTACTTATCATCTGAAATAAAACATAAGCAAAGGAATGAATTAAAAAGCCCAGTAAGTAATCTCATGTATGAATGCATGAACATGTCCTATATGTCATGAAACTTTAAAATTTTGCYTTTAAATAAAAAAAACTTTCCAAACATTCCATTTTGAAAATTTCTTTACAAAACATTTCCTTCAAATTCACTTACAGTAAAAACTTTCCATTTCCTTTCATTCGTGAGCTTACTAGAGTGTAACGCCTAGCCACTAAGCTCTGTAGTGGGCCATAATTATTTGGAACCTGATTCCATTCCTACCGGTAGAACCGCAAAGCGGTTAACATTCAAAAAAAAATTTTCTTTCCATTCTTTCACCTCCAAGGAGGTGAACATTCCATTCTTACCTACCCTCCAAGAGGGTAGGGTCGGGTGCGCCGGTCCCCCACGCTCCATTTCCCACTCACATCTTTTGTGGCTAGGTTTACACTCCTTTCTGAAAACTTTAACCTTTTCCTTTAAAATTTCATTTTCTAATCCATTCACCTTCTAAGTGTGTGAATGGCTCATGCCAAATGTGATGTAGAATTCTAACTACATGCCCATGACATGAAATGTATACAACCTTCTATAATATAACATTCAACAAATAGAACAAGATATGAAATATCATAGYATATCAATTGACATAAAAGTGCTACAAGATATACGCACATTAACATTCCACACAATTATACACAATCATCATACAATCCCATACACAACATATTCGAGCAACCAAAACACAATTACATTGATTCATAATGTTAATGAGATGGGAGGATTACTTACCCGGAGTCCTGTACGTAAACAGGTTCTTACTTAAGTTGCGAAATGGACTCCTTCAATCGATCTCAACGTAAGGCCTCGAAATAACCTAGTTGATTACAGAAGGAGGGTCTACTTAGTTCGATAGTCCCAACTTAGGTATTATGTGTTTAATCCAAAAATGTCCKTTATTAATTTATAAATTCATATTTACTTCTCATATTATCGAATATCACRTTTTTAAGGTTACAATTCAACTCCTTAGCTCGAGTATATACCTAATCTATATTCTCCCTTCAATTCACTTCAGGCATAATTATGTATAAATTATACAATCTCAATATTAAGTGTTAGCATTTTCACCTTAAATTCACGATATTCGGATGCTGCGGGAGCGGTAATGAATTCTCGAACATGCGTTCAAGCAGTGCGCACAATGGCCTTGGGCGTCTGGGCGTCGGTGAGCCTCGGCGTCACGCACTGGGCGTCAGGCGCTGGGTGCCTGGGCGTGGGGGCTGGTTGCCCACTGCACTTGCGCTGGCATCTGGGTGCCTAGCGCCTGTTGCTGTTCCTTGAATGCTGGAACAAGCGCTGGCACTGGGCAAGCTCCGACACTGCTCYGGYAGATCCATTTCCGATCAAACTTCCTACAACGAATTTGGCGAACAATCTGAGCGAGGTGCTGTGAGCTCCAGCCGAGCAGCGGCACGTTTGCTGGCCGAACACAGTGAGCATGGAATCAGCAAGCTCCCGATATGGACAAGGAGGACCGGTTGAGCTCGGATCTGGGCAGGCACCGAGCGAGTAACGCTGGTCGCAAGAAATCAACGACCAACAAGCGAGCAAGTCGAAGCACTGGCAACTCCGGATCTGGATCAACTTGGCAAGCTGATCGGCGGAGTGCTTCATCCTGAGCGGCTATGGGCTTTGATGGACTCAGATCGCGCGCCTCTGGCGTGCCACGACTTGCTGCGACGTGACCAGAAACGACAGCGAGCAGCAAGTGAAAGTGGACGACGCGCAACAGCGAGGCAATGCGTACTGCGAGTGGCCGAGCACCGGCATGGAAGGGACGATMTGACCAGACAACAACTGCAGACTAGCAAATCTGGACTGCAATGAAGGTCGCACGCTTCGTCGAGCGATCGAAGTAGAAAGAACTCCGGCCCAGTCAGGTTGCAAAAATTTGTGAGGGCGGCATGCTGGTGGCGGCTACAAAGTTGCCGTGCAACAACGAGCAAAGATGCGGAGAGGCGAGTGGTCGGTAGAGGGAGAAAGAGGCAGCGGCAGTCCTAGACGGCTGTGGCAAGAAGAGAAGAAGAAGAGGCGGCGGCGGCGGGAGGAAGAAAAAGATAGTTTCTAGGGTTTTTTTCTTTTTCTTTTCTTTTCTTTTTCTTTCTTTTTATTTTCTTATATATTCTCTTTTCTTTTCTTTTCTTTTTTTTTATATTTTAGGCCGTAACTTAAACCCTTCGGGCCTTCCTATCCAAATTTAATCCAAAATTCGTAAATTTAATATAACGGGCTTCCTTTCGATAAAAAGCCCAACTTTCGACTAATAAACGAATAGGCCTACGAATCGAGCCTTTAACTAAAAGATAACTCTTATTCGATRTGGACAATATTTCTGCACCTACTAAACGTACGATTTAAAAATATTAATCACATATAAAATGTCTAACCCTAGTTGGCACACAATTTCACGAGATCAACCAAAAATTCATAAAAGTAAAATCTGAGGTGTTACATATAGGATCTTGTGGAGTTTACTAGTGTGGATAAGTAGAAATTTCAGTTGTTATAAGTGATATTTTGTTTAGGATTTCTTTGTTTTGGTTGTAGGATGCCGAGACCAGAGTATAGCTAGCTCCAAAGGTCCGGATTCATGAGCTTGAGGGATAGATCTCGTATCTATAGATTCAGGTTGATATGCTCAAACCTACCACACACAGCTTCAAAAAGACATAACTCTGGATAATCGTTGGCTGAATGAAGTCAACCAGAAGCCTGCAGACTTAGAGGCAGAGAATAATTATCTCTATATTAAGCCAGCACGAGCAAGGGATAGGTTGTGATGGTAGGAGGAACACTGTCTAAAAAGGGCGGGGTCTAATTTGATCCCATCGGTCAATGCCCCACTTTCCYTGACGGATGCTTCTCTATGGCCTCCTTGGCCTGACCGATAGGTGAAGTCTTCTCAGTGGCTCCATTGGCCCGATCACCAGGAAGAGACATCACATAGGCCTACCCGGCCCAATCAATAGCAGGTCCTAAACAGTCTAGGAGTAGGTAGACTAGTCTGCCACTTTATTGTATGTGTGACCTACCCGAGATCCGACTATAAGGGTAGGAATGTAGGATCTGTTTTTACTTGTGTAATCTGTTTCGCTTATGCATTCTTAAGTTCTTCGTTTACTGTAAGGTAGATATACGGACTCTGAAAGATACCATTATCTTGTTATTGTATGTAGTCTAACTTTAAGGAAATYTTGTAGTAGTAAGTAGGATCTAATACGATAACTGATGTTTGCCATGTTCGTGAAAATCCGTGTTTGTGCTTATTTTAGTATTATGAATAAGGTTGTAACACTCCTACCTATGAAATGATTGTAATTTGGTATTATTTGAGTAGTTTCTTAGGCATGATTACGTGTAACTCATGATAATAACAGTGAGATAGGATAGTGTGTTATGATCTTTTTTGTTTGGATTTTATTAAATTATGAAATTTAAGTAAGTGTACATAGGAGATATGGTACCTAAGACTCGTTCAAGCGTCGGTCAAAATGCTTCAGAGCAAAAAAGCAAAAGCAGAATGCATGCCACCCCCAAGAATTGACGGGTGACCGCAACTGCATAAGATCATTTTAGACAAAATGATTCCGCATAGATGCCAGTCCTAGCACCAAAAGAGCCATTCATGGCTCATGGTCTAGACGGGATGGTTGCTTTAATGGAAATGGCCCTTAAGGAAAAACTACCTAGGTAAGTTCAGCACGATGAAGAGGATGAGGCGCTAAGCTTTTCTTGAAATTCCAGCCTCTCAAATTCTTCGAAGAAGTGGAATAGGAAGAAAAGGTGAAACACTTGACCAAGTAGAAGAAATATATCGCACTCTATGATATGCAGATGAAAGGAAAGTGGCATTTGTAGCATTCAAGTTAAGAGGACCCATCCAGGAATGATGGGCACGAACTCAAGAAATATAGGAAAAACAAGGTGACCCAATAAGCTGGACAAGATTCGTATAGGAATTTGAGAGGGAATTTATACCTCGGTGGATTAGGGAAAGAAGGGAGGACGAATTCCAGACTTTACGCCAAAGAGGTATAACAGTCAATTAGTACATACCTAAGTTTAGAAGACTATCCAAGTATTGTGTAAGTCTGATTAACACAGAAGAGAATAAAACTCGACAATTCATCAAAGGATTTATGCCCTGAGTTACAGAGAGCTCTAGCCCCAATTCCACCCACAACTACTATGATAGAATGGGACATAAGGAGGTAGAGTGTCAAATAAAGAATAACCCTTACATTTTGTGTGGAAGTTCAGAGCATTATGCCCAGGGATGTCCTCAGAAAACCAACTCTACACAAGGGAATATAAGAGCTAAGCCTACAGACCTCAAGCCCCGCCCACAATCAGGTCTRGAAGGCCTCAAGTCATGGCTCGAGTGTCGTATTGGAAAAGAAAGATATGATTGGAGATTCCAACGTAGTAAAAGGTATGTTGTTAATCTTTACCCATAAGGCCCGAGTTTTAGTAGACGCTGGATCTACTCATTAYTTTGTTGCTCCTCATTTTGTGATCTATTTGTCAATCCTTCTTACTAAGTTGTCATATAAATTCTTAGTAAGTACTCATATGGGAAAGAACAAAATTGTTGATGTGTTATACCCTGACTGTGAAATTTATGTGGGGAAAGCTTTACTCCTTAAGGATCTAAAAGTATTACCCTTTAGAGACTATGATGTTATTCTACGCATGGACTAGCTGGCGTGAAATCGAGCACAACTTGACTGTAGAAGTAGAATAGTTATGTTAGCTATGAAGAGTAGTGGAATTGCAGAGAGATAAGGATAATACCAGAAATTCGTTGATCTCAGGAAGTGAGGCCAGAAAGTTGTTGAGTAAAGRATGTTAGGGATATCTAGCCTATCTCATGAACCATTCAATAGAAATAGGAGGTATACAAGGAGTGCCAATAGTAAAGGAAACACCGATATGTTTCTTTCAGAACTAACTTCACTGCCTCCTAATAGGGATRTAGAGTTCATGATAGATTTAATCCCTGGAGCAGAACCCATATCCAAAACTCCATACTGTATGTCGCAAGTTGAACTTGAAGAGCTAAAAGAACAATTGCAACAGCTTCTGGAGCAAGACTTCATTAGACCAAGTGTTTCACCTTAGGGTGCTCTAGTACTGTTTGTGAAGAAAAAGAACAATACATTACAACTGTGCATAAATTATCGAGGACTTAACATTATAACTGTTTAGAATAATTATCATCTACCTCTTGTTGATGAGCTATTTGATCACTTACAATGTGCTAAATATTTTTCAAAGTTGTATTTTTTAGACAAGGATACTATCAAGTTAGGATCCGAGAAGAAGATATTCCCAAATCTACCTTCAATATATGTATGGACACTTCGGGTTTGTAATGATGTCATTTGTGCTAAAGAATGCACCGGCAACATTTATGAATCTTATGCATAGGATATTCCAGCCTTTCCTAGATAATTTTGTGGTAATCTTTATAGATGARATACTGATCTATTCTAGAACTTCCGAAGATCATGGAAGGCACTTAAGATCATGCAAAAATTGAGAGATGCTAAGTTTAGTAAATGTCAGTTTTGGCTGCATGAGGTCTCTTTTTTAGGACACATAATCTCACAGGGAGGAATTGCAATCGATCCCTCTAAAGTTGAGGTTGTGTCAAATTGGAAAWGACCCAAGACTCCTACAGAGATCTAAATCTCCGATTGGCCTCATATTATCGAYGGTTTATAAAATACTTTTTTAAGATTTCCAATCCTTTAACCAAGTTGACATGGAAGAATGTACAATTCAAATGGAGTGAAAGAATTGGACACAATTATCAAGAACTGAAAACGAGATTGATATATGCACTTGTTTTGGTATTTCCTGAGGCATGAAAGAAATATACTCTCTACACAGATGCTTCTGGAGAAGGACTATGCATTGCCTTAATGCAAGAAAGTTGAGTAGTAGCCTATGCTTCTCAAAACTCTCGAACCTCATGAGTTGAACTATCCTACCCATGACTTGGAGCTAGCTGCCATCATATTTTCCCTAAAGAAATGGAGACAACATGTATAGGACAGAGTATGAAATTTATACAAACCATAAGAGCCTCAAGTATTTACTTTCCCAAAAGGACCTAAACATGAGACAGAAATGGTGGATTGAATTCTAGAGGAATACAGATGTCCTAGCAAATGTCGTAGCAGATTCCTTAAGTAGAAAGGCGAAGTTTTCAATGTTGTGACTTCATGAAGTAAAGATTTAGAACAAATAATGTCTTTTGAGGCTATAGTGAGGAAGGAGGTGATCTTGATAGCAAATGTCACTATGACCTCCAAAGAGTCTTTAAGGTTACCCGATTTCAATATTGATTAGGAAGGAGGAATATACTTCAAAAATARAATATGTGTACCCAACAATGTCAATTTGAAGAAGAGCATTTTGGGTAAAACTTATTGAAGTCGGTACACGATCCACCTAAGGAGCAATAAGGTGTACCATGATCTTAAACAGCATTTTTGATGGAATAACATGAAGAGAGAAATCACACAGTACGTGTAGACATGCTTGACTTGTCAAAAGGTGAAAGCACAGTATTAAAGATCAGGAGGATTACTCCAACCATTACCTATACCCGAATGGAAATAGGAATCATCATCATGAACTTTGTTATGAGGTTGCCTAACGCTCACGGTAATAGGAATACAAAATCATCACATTTTGTAGCTATCAACATCAAACATTTGCTAGAGAGGTTAGTCGAGTTATATATGCAGGACATTGTATGATCGCATGACGTACCTATAAGCATAATATCAGACAGAGATCCTAGATTTGCATATAGATTTTAGCCCAAATTTTAGGAGCTGATGAAGACTAAATTAAGTTTTAGTCATCCATAGGGATGGGTCCATTTTAGACATTGTACGGGGGAAGATGCCAGTCACTGATTGGTTGGGAAGAAATAGGAAATAGGCGAACCTACAAAAATAATCAACTAACAAAGATGGAAAGAGATGTGCAAGAGAGTAAAACTAATCCAAGATCGACTATTACCCGCTCAGAGCCATCAGAAGAGCTATACTGATAGCCGTAGGCAGAATCTAGAGTTTGATGTGCATGATAATATTTTCTTGAAACTTAGACCACATCRAGAATATTTAAACATCCTGTTAGGTTGAATTCCTAATTACAATTGACTCTTATTTTGACAATAACAAAATATTGAATGTACCAATGATCTTTGTGAAGTTCATTTTATAGTTAGGAAGTTCAACAACATTTTACACATTGAACTAGACTTCATTTCATACATTCATAAGGATAAGTTAAAGATCATCTAGTCCTTTGCACATTGAAGGTTCAACAACTTTTGAAGACTTGAAGACATCATTTAGTAACTTTATAGTTAAGGTTTGATATTTTATTTCATCATTGTAACTAATTCCTATGAGAATTTTTTCTAAGGCTATAAAGCTCATAAAAATGTTTTCAAAACCCTTTAAAAATCAGTTTCACATCACACATGAATTTTGATATATACTAAACTTATATACCATTGCATTTTGTACTTGAAAGAATCATTTTTATCATTTTGATGGCCAAAGATGTAAGCCATGGACAGTTTGAACCATCCTTAGCACTATCCGTGCCTGCATYGATAGGTGTCCAGAGGGTTGAAAAATCCTTAGGACGGTACCAAAGATGCAGGGGTGCTTCTGTGCAATTAGAATTTTAGAATTTAGTGTCTAACGGCTAGTTCAATGGCTATTACATAAAACCCTTATTTCTACACTATATGTACTCATTTTTGGAGGTTAAAAAATAGGAAAACTAAGATATTAAAGGCAGAGCAAGTTCATTGAGATTTTGATCTTTAAAAACATCATCTATTAAGCAGATTCCTTGATTTCAACAAGATTTATCATTTGAAGTTTTTATCACTTACTCATACTATCGCAAAGGATCAATTGGAGCTTCAATTTGTAATATCTATCCAACTAGTGGCTGAATTCAAGGTATCATTGTGAAACTCATCCTTGAGGTGAACTATTATTTGCTTATTATCTTTACCATTATTAAAGGGTTATTTGTGTAAAAYCCTAGGGTGGGTTCTCTTRTGTTGAGACCAGTTAGGTTGTGTGATACCAACCATTATTGTGTAAACTTTGTGCATTTACACAAGTACAGTGGAAGTCTAAAATCCTAGGGGATCCTAGATAGTCCTAGATAGTGTGTAACACCCCCATATCAGAAACTACCCTAATCCAAGATTGCTACTGACTTAATTCTCATATATTTAAAATTTCAGCGGAAGCTTTTGACAATAAAGGAATAAATTTTAAACTTTCAATAAGTTCATAAATAAATAAAAAAATTTATTAACAGAATGACTCTTAGGTATCAAAGCCTGCTTACAAACGATTTCCACACACCATTTGGTTAATCATCACCTGAAATGTAAAATGAGGAAATATGGGATGAGCTACTAAGCTCAATAAGCAAATTCCATGCATGACTGCATGAATAGTGACCTAYATGTCATGAGTTATAAAAATTCACTTTCTCAATAAAAGCTTTCTAAAACATTTCCATTTCATAAACTTTCTAAGAAAAACTTTCCTTTCAAAAATGTAAGAACTTTTCAAACATTTCCATTCCTTTAAAGTCATGAGCTCACTTGGTGTAATGCCTAGCCTTTAAGCTTGCAGTGAGCCATTATTCTTTGAAATCYGATCACATTTTCTATCAGTAGAGCCGCAAAGCGCTGAACATTACTTAATCTTTTCCTAAACATCACCTCATAATAAGTGAATAATACATGAATTTCTCACCCTACAAGAGGGTTAGGTCGGGTGTGCTGGTCCTCCATGCCCCATTTCCCACTCACATCTTTCATGGCTTTGGCTTTACACCCCTTTTTCAAAATCCTTGAGGTTTGAAAATCATTCATCATAAAAATAACATCTTTAGAAACTTCATTCCTCAAAATATTTATTTTTCCAAAATTCATTCTTTTAAAAACATTTCCTTTCTTGAATGTATGATTATGTCCATACAAGAGAATATGCAACTACTGCAATCTATATGCTCATAGACCACAATGAACCCTTAACTTAAAATTTCTAACATGTCAATAAGTAATAAAATTCACATACTGGAAGTAATATCACATTATAACACATAAGAGAAATTATCAATTCACATTCAATTCACATAAGAAKATTCAATCATAATAACAATACACTCGTATCATAATTAATGAGAACGTGGTGACTTTCAAAAATTCACTTTAATATCCATTATGAATTCACATTCAATTCACATAGAGATTCAATCATGATAGCAACACACTTGCATTATCACTAAATGAGAATGTCGGAATTTACTTACATAGAACTCARATTCAATACACATTCAATTCACCTAAGAGCAATTTAATTATAACAATAATACATATGCGTTAATGAGAATGTGAGAATTTACTTACTTGTAGTCCATAGTAAAGTTTTACTTTAAGTCATTAGCGGGGTGCCTTGGTTGCCTACAACGTTAATGTGCCACAGTATCCTAATATTATTATATAAAGAATAGTCATCTSAGACTTGTTTATCCAAACATATTCATTTAATACCAGTGTTTACCATTAATACCTGTATCGTTTTTCCTATGGTGACCATAACCAATAATTTCTCAAGATTAATTTCAATGTCAATAAAATCGAACTACTAATAGTACAATTTAATTTCATGACTCCTAACTTGTTCTTAAAATAACAATACCAATCGTAATCACAATATACGTTATTTATCATACATAACCTAATTTGACCCTAATTTATATTCCAATATATTTCTAGAATTATATCCTTCTTTTTACTTTATCATACTAACTTAAATTTCATATTAAACGTACTCCATATTTTATTTCTTAATTATTATTACATAATACAAAAACCTAAGCCATTCGGTTAATTTAAATAAAGAAACTAAGGATTCACCTCGAATCCCRAACCTTAGGTGTGGTATGAGTCTAAGATGTAATGGCGTCAATCATGCTCGGGAAAGAAATACGCTCCGGGCGCGCGAACAGCAGTCCTGGTTGTGCACGTGCTGCGAGCGCGCTACTGGCTGGAGCGCATGGCGCATGGTGCCTGGTCGCCTGGGCGCCTGGTCATCAGGTCGCCTAGGCGCCTAGGTGTCTGGTCGCCAGGAGTCTGGGCGTCTAGGCGTCTGGTCGCTGGGCGTCTGGGTACCTGGGTGCCTGGGAGCTTGGGCGCCTGGTCGTCTGGTCGCTTGACGAGAATGGAGGAGATAGAGTGGCATTCAGCACCGATAAAGAAGAGGTGAGAGAGAGAGTGGGAAGGCCGGCATCGGTGAGGGCAGAGGGAGGAGGCGGCTGTGTTAAGGGGGTTAGGTTTTATATTTAAGGAAAAAGATGAACAGTCATCTTCTTCAAGTCGTATATATATATTTTGAAAGTTAGCTTAACCCTAACTAAAATTTCTTCGTAGGCCATTTTTATTACTTAACCAACTMAGCCCAACTAAATTAAAATCTAGTAGTTTTCTTCTGGCCCAAAATCGAACTCCAAATCTAATTTTAGATTTGAATAAGAAGAGGACGGGCTCTAACGAGTCCAATCTAAATTAATTAACTAAGACTTCTAATTAAAGTAAAGTGATAAAATTTCACCTTTAAATAAACATACTCACATATTAACGCATAACAAATAATAAATCAAGGAAATGCTTATTTATTTCTAATTGGCACATCGAATGTTATGGCCTCCAAGTCCTTTCACTATAAATTAATCAATTTATTAACAATCATGAATACAATCTAATTAGTGAATTAGAACATAAATTGTATATTTATATAAGTATAAAGTTTGAAAAGAAAAATAGAAACTAAATCTTGGGTATTACATAGTGTGTGTAAACTTTGTGAATTCAAACCACTATAAATTCTTGTCTCTTRTCTCTAGCTAACATTTTATCTTTGATTGCATATCTCAAACTAGTAATTCACTTTCCTATTTTTCTCATAGTTTCATTTGAATCCTTTTCATTAGTGAATTCATATGCTAAAAGCTTAGGCAAAGTATTCATCTTGTTAAATCTTGTCTATTAACGATATTGCCTTGAATTATGTTATCATAGCTAGTATCGTATTGTTCATTGTTAATATTGATCATATTTTGGGATTGGATTGGTTAGCCTATTTCGATTGAGGGTAAAAATTATTTTAAGGCCTAATTCATCCCCCTTCTAGGCATTTCAAACCCGAAAGGAGGCAAGTTGAGTCCCAGATATATTAGACCATTCGAGGTACTAGAAAATGTGAGAAATGTGGCTTACATGATAGCCTTACTAGCAAAGCTAGCCCGAATACATGACGTGTTTCATGTATTGCAACTTAAGAATCATTATCTCGCACCATAACAAATATTGAATGACAAGGAGATGAATCGCAAAGCAGTATGTCGTATGAGGCAAAACCAGTGAGAATACTAGAGAGCGACATAAAGAAACTCCGAAATAAGGAAATTTATCCTGTCAAAGTCCAACGGGACCATCATGACCTTGAAGAAGCAACCTAGAAAAGAAGGTTTTTTGTGCCACATAAATATACAGAGCTATTTCCAGATACAGAAAAATTTCAAAAACAAAATTTTCGTTAGTGGGGAGAATGTAAAACCCTGGACTTTCCAGTACGTAGATATGGTGGTAGAATCTTGTAACTTGCGATACCGAGAATCAGCAACAGAAAGAATTAGGAATCTTTTTTAAGACCGTATTAGGTTATTTATTTAGCCTAATGCCTATTTATTTACTCATGTGTTAGTTACATTAAGTCTAATTAGTAATTAGATTAGGCTCGATTAAAATGAATCCAAGTGGTTTCCTCTAACAAATCAAAATGCATGTTCTAAACCTACTAAGTTTATTTAGAATGCCATTTTCATTTTCTAAATTAATAGTGACCAATAGGAGAATATTGTTTCCACCTTGCATGCRTGCAAGGGGCTGACCGATTTTGCCTAATGAATGATTCCTATTCTTAGTTTATTTTGTTTTGTTTTCTTACATGTTAGCCATATTGCACATAAAGTTTGAATTGCATTCATTTTTGTCTTTTCTTCTTTAAATTTTTCTCACTGTTCTCTCTCCCACTCACATGGTTCAAAACCCCTTCTGAAGTATCTGCCTAGCTTCCTTAAGAAGCCTTGGCATCACTCTTCCCCTCTAGGTTTCCTATTTCCTTAAGCCCTATACCGGATTCCCTTACATTCACTAATCTCTCTCTCTCTCTCTCTCTCTTTAGGATTATTCTCTTTTTTCTTCTCTATTCCTTCTCTTTTCTTTCTCTCTTCCTCTCCTTACTCCTTACACCACCACCAAGACCATAGCTGATTGAGGACTCCATCGAAGAACCTCCATTGCTGCCTTCACTCCTCTATTGCAGCATGGCTTTTACTCAACTAAGGACAAACCAAGACTAGCTTTTTATCTACTATTGGATAGTAAGAATGTAACACCCCGAATTTTACTTTTATGAATTTTTGGTTGATCTCGTGAAATTGTGTGCCAACTAGGGTTGGACATTTTATATGTGATTAATATTTTTAAATCGTACGTTTAATAGGTGCGGAAATATTGTTCGTGCCGAATAAGAGTTAGCGTTTGGCTAAAGGCTCGACTCGTGGGCCTATTTGTTTGTTAGTCGGAAGTTAGGCTTTTTATCAAAAAGAAGCCTGTTATATTAAATTTACGGATTTTAGGTTAGATTTGGATGGGAATGC
>MEJB01000054.1:274024-285671 GCA_001752375.1 Rhazya stricta
GGCCCTTACAAATGTAGTAAGTGTGCATTTTATTAGCTGATAGTAAATTTTGAGTTTGTAAATAAAATTTTTACTTCTGTCGCCTTGTTAAATTTGGTAAGTTTTTACTTCTGTCGCCTTCGAAGTTCTTAAATTTGGTAAGTTTTTTATTATATAGATTAATGTATTTAGCTAAGCTTTTAGTCAAGGGCTCATAGTATCGAGCGGGTGTTCCCTGGAGGATCGGGATAGACCAACGCGTAGTTAGACTTTACTTTGTATTCCCTTTCCTTTACTCGTGCCTTGAGTTCTACGTTTATGTTATTGTTATTTTATGTTATTGAGGGCCTTTTTAGAGAATATAAAAAGATAGTAAAACCGCCGTACCGGCTCACCATTCCGCCCCTGACGTTAGGAAAAAGGGGTTAAGTTTAAGCCCACAACGAACTAGTCGTTTTTTTTTTTTTTTTTCCGGAATAATAAAGGATGTGTAAAGGTAATGTAATCCTTGTAAGGGAGCTCTACAATAATACATAAACGAAGACAAAGTCAAAAAGGGACTAACCTTTAGTATATCTTAAAAAAAATCTTTACTCACCTAAAGCACTTAACCAAATAGTTATCCCACGTTAATCTCGTGAAACTCCAAGAAAGACTTTACTCCGTACCTCCCCTCGGTGATGCTCTCTTCAAGGTCCCCAAGCTTCCGTCGAAGATCGAGTATAACCAGTACCCCAACTCTTTGTCCTTAACTTGAGATACTCTAGATTAAGAGAGCAACAAGGAGTCATCGAGTCACCCATCTCGCCTAGCCGACAATTGACTTACCAGCATCCAAGCTTAGGATGAATCCCTTCTAAACTAAAGTAAGACTTTAATTTCTTTAATTCTTATTTCCCCGAGCGAAACTGGCAATTTCTCATCATTGGCAAGGAACAGAGACGTAAGATAGGGTAACATAGGTGTTAAGACGCTCTAAAATTTTTAGTTGGCAGTTATGGAACCACATCAGGCCCTATTAGGGAAACAAGGTATCGGACCCGCGATAAATGTTTGATCGGTTAATTTCTAATGATCATGATCGTTGACGTAGAAACTACGTCAGTAGCTAAGAGAGCTCTCCACTGGTTTAACAGCGTTCTATAATTACTACTTTTTCCCGAAAAAACAAATACCGATGATTATGAACAATGGAAGAGACGATGAGAATGGCGTTCGGATCGACTCCTTTTAAATGCCCTCCGTATTTTCTTTTTTTATACGACTGCCCCGCTCCCGTATGATATACATTACTAAAGGTGGTAGGCGGTTATTTATCTATCTTTTTTCTTTCGGTAAGGTAAAGCTGTTCTTCTGGGGTGTGTGTTCAAGGTATCGGAAACCAGGTGACAGGAGTAGTAAAGATGGGGATTTCCCTTTTCCATGAAGGGAAACCCAACCAACACCGCGCTCCCTCCCTAAGCTTGGGGGCTGTGGTACCAAGCATCGGTGCACCGAGATTAGGAGACTTCGATGTCCGGGGTGGGAGTAGGAGGTTGTCTAGACAAGGTCCTCATTGGAGTTTTTTTCCTGAGAAAGGTGAAGGGGCGGCCCTAAGGTTACTCTTACCTATTCTCCGAGCACCCTAACTGCACTCCCCCGGTCCCTACCGATTATAAAGACCCTCGCCTTGAGGCCCGCTTATACTCGCGTACCTATGTGTTAGGATAAGGTTCCTAATTTGGGGGTGTTATAGTTATGGTATCAGAGCTTAGAATTTAAAAAATGATTCTGTAGATTTGATAAGAAAATGATTTATGAAATTTTGAAAAGTATGTGGGTATCAAGCCATGCCACAAGCTTCCCTCTCTAGACCATCTGATAAGTTTGTATTTTGATTTAAATTTTCAAATGAGTTGAATGTTAAGTGTTAAGTTTGTATTTTGATTTAAATTCTCGAATGAATTTGGATGTTAAATGTTAAGTTTCTATTTTGATGTAGATGCTCGAATGAGTTGAATATTAAGTGCTGAGTTTCTAGTTTGATTTAAATACTCGAATGAGTTAAATGTTAAGTGTTGTGGTATGTCTTGATTTTGCTTTGMATGGGAGATGATGTAGAATGTTTGGACTTTGAAGATTTATTTAGACAAGAGGCATTACGTTCCATTTGTAATACTTAAATGGAATCGTAAATGTCATTTCTTACCTATCCACGAGATGAAATTAAAAGTGTCAAGACAAATTTAAGAAAAGGTGTTTGTAGAATAGAGTCTTGAAAGGAAATCTTTTTGCTAGGAATGTGATGCTTGAGATGTTTGTATAATAAAGTCTCTGAAGGAAATCATTTGTCAGGAATTGGGATACTTAAGTTATGTTAAAGTATTGTTTGAACACTTAAGAGGTGAGATTGTCTTGTTATGGAAATGTTGAACAGTTATAAGATTATTGTTAGGTTGATGGATAATTTTTGATAAGTAAGATATTGAATTTCTTTTGTCAATACTCAAGGAGTTTTTGATCAATTTGAATAGGTTTAACTTTGGTTGGTTTAGTTATTTAAGTAAAGTATTTTCATAAGGAKAGGTAAATGGTATGTAGTTTTGATTCCAAGATGCCGAAGGGAATTAAGAACAAATTTGTGATTGATTTCGGACTTTAAGGTTTCAATTTTGACTTTTGATGGTTTTGGCTTTTGGTGAGAAGATTATTGTGTTTTATTTCTATTTTGTTTGGAGTTTGTAAAAATTTCTTCTTTAAGAGGTTGATCTGATTTTAATTGAAATTGAGAAGATTTAAGATGTTTTGAGGAAATGAATTAGAATTCATAGGAATAAATATGGTAGGTTGGATCTATCAGGTTATGTATAGATTATATAGAATTGGACGAGGTGACGATAACGAATAGGCATCCATTGTTTAGGATTGATGATTCATTGAWCAACTTCAAGTGCTAGATATTTTTCTAAGATTGATATGTGATCAGGCTATTATTGATATGGCTCCTTAAGAGGCAACATAGGAAAGAGACAAACGAGATGCGTACAACGTGCCCACAACCCTTTAGTGAACTCTAAATTTCGAGGACGAAATTTATTTTATGGGGTAGGGTATTGTAACACCCCGAATTTTACTTTTATGAATTTTTAGTTGATCTTGTGAAATTGTGTGCCAACTAGAGTTGGACATTTTATATGTGATTAATATTTTTAAATCGTACGTTTAATAGGTGCGAAAATATTGTCCGTGCCGAATAAGAGTTAGCGCTTGGTTAAAGGCTTGACTCGTGCGCCTATCTGTTTGTTAGTCAGAAGTTAGGCTTTTTATCAAAAGGAAGTCCGTTATATTAAATTTACAGATTTYAGGTTAGATTTGGATGGGAAGGCCCGACGGGTTTGGATCACGCCCAAAATATTTTAAAAAAAGAAAAGAAAAGAAAATATATAGGAAAATAAAAAGAAAGAAAAAGAAAAACCCTAGAAACTATCTTCTTCTTCCTCCTCCCGCTGCCGCCTCCTAGGCCCTACCCGCCRCCTCTTTTTCTTCTCTTCTCGCCGCCGCCACTGTCGCTCCTCATCTGCCTACCTGACGCCCTTGTCGTCACTTTTCCTTCCCTTTCTCCTCTCGTCCTCTTCTCTTCCCTTCTTCTTAGCCGACACTTGAAGTGGCCGCCGCACAGAAGACCTCTGCCAGCACCGTCCCTTCCACGCCGATGCTCGAGGGACGCCGCTCGCAGCACTCACCTCTAGCGCCCGATTCCCGGAGTCGCGACCAGATCTGCTATCAGATCTGTAGTCGCTCGGAGAAACGCAGTGACGTGACCTCCACATCCAAGCTCGCTGTTGCACGTCGCCCATCTTCAGCTACTGCTTGCCGTCGCTTCTGGTCACGTCACGGCGAGTYGCGTCACGCTAGAGGGGCGCGATCCGTGTCCACCGAAACCTTCCACTGCAACACCATCTCCGATGGGCTCTAAACCAGAAAAGAGCCCGTCCTCCGAGCCATCAACAACGCCGAGTTTGTTTGCTGAGACACCATCTCCGGTTCTAGCCGAATGGAATCTCCATGCCAAACAGTCGCTCTGCTCGCCAAGTCTCTCCCGTCGCAGAACAGACTTTGTGCAGACGCTRTTCTGCTCGCCAATGCGGTTCTGCTCGCCGCCGCAATTCGCAAGAAGTCGACCAAAAACATTGCAGGCGTTCGTTTGGCCAAGGACAGGGCCCGGTACCCAGCAGTACCAGGCGCCAATAGACATCAGGCGCCCAGCGCCCAGGCACTCGACGCCCAGACGATAGCAAGCGCCGCTTGAGCGCACGCCCGAGGACCTATTGCCATTCTCAAGACATTTGGATATCGTGAATTTTAAGGTGAAAACGYTAACACTTAATATTAAAATTGTATGACTTATAAATAATTATGCCTTGAAGCGAATTTATGGGAGAACATAGTTAGGTTTATACCCGAGCTAAGAAGTCGAATTGTACCCTTAAAACGTGATGTTCGATAATATGAGAACTAAATATGGATTTATAAATTTATAAAGGACATTTTTGGATTAAACACATAATGCCTAAGTTAGGACGATTGAACTAAGTAGACCCTCCTTTTGTAATCAACTAGGTCATTTCGAGGGCTACGTTGAGATCGATTGAAGGAGTCCACTTCGTAACTTAAGTAAGAACCCGTTTACGTCCAAGACTCTGAGTAAGTAATCCTCTCATCTCATTAACGTATGTGTGTGATTGTTATTTAATCTGAGATTTATGTAAGTAATCCTCTCATCTCATTAACGTATGTGTGTGATTGTTATTTAATCTGAGATTTATGTAAGTAACCCTCACATCTCATTAATGTTATGAATTGAATGTAATTGAACTGTTTCGATTGCTCTAATATGTTGTGTATAGGATTGCATGTTGATGTGTGTAATTGTGTGGAATSTTGATGTGTTAATATTCTGTATTGTCAAATAAAATGTTATAATGTTTGTTATCTTGCACTATTTGTTGAATGTTATGTTATATACGAATGTAAGCATTTCATGTCATGAGCATGTAGATAGAATTCTACATCACATTTGGCATGAGCCATTCACACACTTAGAAGGTGAATGGTTTAGGAAATRGAATTTTAAAGGAAAATGTAAAGTTTTGAAAATGTAAGGTTTTTGGAGAGGAGTGTAAACCTAGCCATGAAGGATGTGAGTGGGAAATGGGGCGTAGGGGACCGACGCACCCAACCTCACTCTCGAGGAGGGTAGGACATGATTCACCTTGGGGAGATGAAGAATGTAATTGGGTTCCAAATATGAATGGCCCACTGCAAGCCTAATGGCTAGGCATTACACTCTACTGAGCTCACGAATGAATGGAAATGAAAAGTTTTTGCCGTAAGTGAATTTGAAGGGAATGTTTTGTAATGAAATTTTGAAAARGGGAATGTTTGGAAAGTAGTTTTTATTTAAAAGMAAAATTTTATAATTTCATGGCATGCAGGATTGGTTGATGCACTCATGCATCGAGGTTATTGACTAGGCTTTTTAGCTCATTTCTTTCTCTTATGTTTCATTCAGATGATGTGTAACCAGATAGGGCGAAGAGGTCGCTTGTGGGCGAGTTATGATACTCAGGAATTGATTTTTAAATCGATTTATGTAATAAGATATATTATTTTTGAATGGTTTAAATTCTTGAAGCTTCYGCTGTCTTCATTTTTGAATGATTTAAATTGTTGAGACTTCCGCTGTCTTCATTTTTAAATAAATGTTGAGTTTTAAATGATAGTCGATTATTTGCGAGTGGAATGATGTAACATTCCCGAGGTAGGATAAGGTTCCTAATCTGGGGGCATTACATAGAATCTCTGCTCTCCTCTTTACAAAAAATGCTGAGGTTGAAGATTTTCAAATGTTATATGTTAGTATTTGTAGGATAGAAATAAGTTTACTACTTTATGTTGTTTGTTCTGGTAGAGTGGTATGCTAGTTCATTTTTGTTGTTAATTTTGATTTCATTGGGCGCAAATTATGTCTATTGTTTTGGAAGTCTTTAACGTTAAAATTTTGATGCAAGTTGTTATGTAGATTTGATATGAATTTATATGTAAATTGTGATGAGAATTTGAGGTTACAGTTTGAGGAAGGAGTTCATAATTTCAGCTTGTGAATCGTGTTTATGTGTTGAAAAATCGATTGCATTTTGATGGTAAATAGATAATTATCACTAAGCCTATGAATTAGCAGCGGTAGGGGCTAAATAGAAGACTTAGAAGACAAACTATTGGATATATTGCAAGCTGAAAATATGATTAGTTAGTGAACTATTTCAAGGAAATGGTAGATAATTTGAGTAGGGAATTAGGTAAAAAGAAACCTTAWCACAATCTGGATTTGACAATATATATATATATATATGTTTTGTTAGTTAAGCTATAACAAAAGGATAATATTTTATAGACAAAAACTAAAAGAAATAGAAAGAAACTATAAACCAATTGATGTTGTCAACACCCATAGGCTAATTGTTAACCAGTCTCAGTTTTGAAAGTTAAGCTTTCAACCTAGACCTAGAATATTGTCGAGGTTACCAGAGTTTGGGAATCCTATTTTTTAGGGTTAAAGTGGTATAAAATTTATAAGAAAATGCTTAGTAGAACCCGAGATACAAGGAAAACACTTGAAGTTGCYAGTTTCAGTCAGTAAACTTTGAACCTTACTGTTTTAACAACAATACAATTCAACCGTGACCATATTAGGATGTTTTGATATGTATGGATAGCTCTTTGTTCTACAGTCATTTTCGAACAAGTCTTGTTTCTAGAACTTTTGATATACTCAATTTACTCCACTCTACTCATGTTGGGCGGAATGTAGCATCATTAGTGTTCATTAACTCTTTGTGAACTAAAATGACTCTGAAAATCAGAACTTTTATGATCACTTWCCTTTGAACATTAGGATCATTTGGTCTCTAAATTCTTGTTGGAGAATCACTCGAAACTCGGAATAGAAATAGACTTTCATACATCGATTATTAGGCTTGAGAAACYATTACATTGGATCATTAGGAGCTTTAGGATTATAGAATAATAGATGGATGTATAGCTTTGTTATTTGAAATCAGTAAGCATCATAGATTGATGAATGGACCCAACTAAGGATGCATTTATTACGTATTCTAGGTAATTACAGTCAAGAGTACTAGCTGACTGCAATAGGAAGTGCACGCCTAAAGGTGAGTTCCCTATAAATCGTTTTTTGCAAATGCATTTTTGTGAGTTTCTCCTAAAGCTATTTCAAATGCTTTTCTCCAAGTTATTGACTTAATCTAATTTTGAAGGATGTTCTCATGATTTTCTTCTAGTTTGTTTTCTCTGTATGAGACTTGAAATGTGCAAATGCTTATCCTATAAAAAGTTGYATATCTTGTATAGATATGATCTATAACGTGCATTGGTTTTGGATAAGGGAATTTTCTGAATATTGTTCATGAGAATTATCATTCCAAACTGTATTGAGATTGTCATTTATTGCTTTAAGACTTCTGATATTGAGATTGAGTACTTTGTTGGTGACTCTAATAGGTAAAGTACTGCATTTGGTTGGTCCCCATTGCAAGGATCTTTTGAGCTGCCCGGACAGTATCAGGGTTAGTTAGATTTTGCAAAAGTTGATGGATAATACTCGTGGCAGACTAGGAATGCATCGGGCAGACGGTCGTGCCACCAATACCCATGACTATTGTGAATATTTGTACCCTTGATAAGGAGATATAATCTAGGGATGAGCTACTCCGTGTTACCCAGATAACGACTACTATTGATTGATTGATAAGGTTATAAGGTTGAAAATCGCACGCATTCCAGGGGTGATAAGACTAGTACTATTTAACCCGTAGAGTAAAACTCTTACGATAAAAGTTTGTTAATTTTGTTTTATGTTCATTTGAAACTAATGAGTTTTATCGAATAAGCTTGTTCATTATTGAAATGATTTACTGATTGAAGGCTTTGAAATGAGACTTTGTTTGAGATATAACTCTTCGATACAGCTTGTTTTGAAATATTTTTGTACAATTATTTTAGCATGGTTGCTAAATCATACTTCTTTGAAAAGTAACTCACAGAGCATACATGTGGAACTCACTGAGCATCGCTCACAATTTTCTCATGTTTTTTTCGTAGTAGCAGGTATGGATCTTTAGAGCAGTGGGATGGTCGTTGTGACAGTCTAGGAATGCTTATGCTTACTATTTTTGGAGTTTCTAGAGCGGATGAATGTATTATTTATGTCTTCTGGATGTTAGTATTATTGTGGTGTATTTAGCATTTTGTAATGGACTTAGCATATGTATTGCCTATTCGAGATCTATAATTCTTGTTGGACTTGTATGTGGACTTTAGGTTTTATGATTTTTCTCTAGATATAATTTTTATTGTGATAGTATTGATAGTCGAGAGATGGTCAACGACTCGTTTCAGCCCTAGTCATACCTTAGGGCCAGCGAAGGCATCGCATCTAGGGTGGCTTTAACACACACACTTTCAATATTCTTTGATGGATGTTGATAAGTGAGTTACTTGTAACTCTATAATGTGTGGATTGGATTATCATATATTAATATCGATGATTAGGATATTGTGGATTGTCATCTTGGTTTTGTTATTGTGTCATGTCGTTTGGTTTTCTTTTTCTTTTTTTTTTTTTTTTGTGTTGCTTAGGGAAAAACAACAATTTAAGTCTGAAGGATTTTAATACATTGATTTTATGACTAGATTATAGGGTGTTTTAAGAGTTTAATTCAATAGAATTCTAGATGTAATTTTGGTTTATTAAGCAAATATTCATTATGTATTAATTTAGTTTTGTAGGAAAGAAATTGTGAAAAATAGATATTGAAATGGAAATAAAAATCTATAAGGCTACACGGATGGATGGAGCATGGAAAGAGCTTCAAATCCACCTRGTTTGACCTAATTTGAACATCATTTGGTCCTCCGAATGATGAAAAGTTGCCTTGTTTTGCCGGTTCACCCTACTTTTGGGCAAAATTTTCATCTTCTTGTTTGTATTCTAGACAGTTTAATGTCTCCTAATTGGTTTTGGACTCATAAGAATTGTTTTATAAGTAAATAAACTCATATTTAGCTCCCAAGATCGAGATACTTCATCACTGGACACCGGAGAACATATTGGGAGCATTCAAATAAGATACTTGAGTGACGACAAAGGCGATTAGATTGAAGACAAAAGGGATTACTCTTCAATTTGTAAGGATGATTCTTTTCATATAAACTCTTGAGTTGTAGTTTGATCATGGTGGACTAAGTTTTTATTCTAAGACCATGATGTAATCTACTACTATTTCGATGTTATTTGAGAAGACTTTTCCATGATTGATGTGTTGAGTTTCATTGAAGTTTTGTTACTTCTTATTATTCAATTGAATGATTTATTTTTAACATTGTCTAGGACAGTTAGAGATAATCTAGATAACTAGGTCAATCAACATAACTATAAATTGCATGTGAAATAGAGATATATTCACATAATTTGTACAATCGTAAAGAAGCATATACCAATTGCATTTTCCTGGGTTAAATCAAGTATAGAGATATCTTAGTTACCTAGGGGAATAGGTCGATTATAACTTGAGAAAGTATAGTTGATAAACTAGGGTTCGGTTGTTCATTGATCAATACATTAGTCTAGAAAGTTGATTARATAACATAGATTGTGATAGGTGAAATCATGTGTGTAACACCTCGGATTTTACTTTTATGAATTTTTGTTTGATCTCGTGAAATTGTGTGCCAATTAGGGTCGGACATTTTATATGTGGTTAATATTTCTAAATCRTACGTCTATTAGGTGCGGAAATATTGTCCGTGTCGAATAAAAGTTATCATTTAGTTAAAGGCTTGACTYGTGAACCTATTTATTTGTTAGTCGGAAGTTGAGCTTTTTATTAAAAGGAAGCCCGTTATATTAAATTTACGAATTTTAGGTTAGATTTGGATAGGAATGCCCGATGGGTTTGGATTACGGCCCAAAATATAAATTTAAAAAAAAGAAAAGAAAAGAAAAGAAAAGAAAATATATAAGAAAATAAAAAGAAAGAAAAAGAAAAGAAAAGAAAAAGAAAAAYCCTAGAAACTATCTTCTTCTTCCTCCCGCAGCCATCGCCGCCCAAGCCTTACCCGTCGCCTCTGTTTCTTCTCTTCTCGCCGCCGCCACTACTGGTCCCCCTCTGCCTACCCGATGCCCTCGTCGTGACTTTTCCTTCTCTTTCTCCTCTCGTCCTCTTCTCTTCCCTTCTCCTTGGCCGACACTTGAAGTGGCCCCSGCTTGTCGCTGCGTGCAATCGGCACGCCGCTCATCGCACAGAAGACCTCTGCCAGTACCGTCCCTTCCACGCCGATGGTCGAGGGATGCCGTTCGGGAGCGACCGAATCGTTAAGAATTAGAGGATGAGTTGAACCGAGTTTTTTCTATCATTTTAACATATTCTCACGAATTCGTGTTTATGATAGCCTAACCCAAACTCTATAGACCTAACACTCTCTGCATAGTACACGGCTTCAAGGATCAGTCGAGATCTTCGATGCAGGTTAGCGAATAGGCGTTGTATATACCGTATTAAGGTGGCCCAACTGACAGGCAATAGTATAGATTAGCTTTTGCATGTTCAGTGTTTGTAGTGAAACTATTTCAGGTTAGAAGGCCAGCATTATCTTAATCCGAGTGTTTGGGTTCGGGATGGATTTAAATGTGCAGGTTTCCGGTCCTACCAGTAGTAAAGTTGTTAGTGTACATTGTATTTCCTTTAAAGCCGTAAATGATCAAGAATAATTAAGAAGTAACACTAGGTAAGACCAAGGGTTGTACGTGAATAATTGTAACAGCAACTCATCATAGTACAACTTAACGGAATCTACCCTATTCCATAAGATCCTATACTAGAGTTCATAGTTAGTGAAGTCCACGTACTTAATACAGGTTAAGTACTCAAAGGTAACCTAGTCAGACAATTACAGAAAAGGATACTGAAAGTGTATAGCGGTTTGACAGAGTCATACACGCTATCAGAAGGCCGCAGGTGTAGACTACTCGAATTCGCGTTACGTTATTCAAAGAAATCCCGCGGATCCACAGCCACGGTGAACGCGGACCACACGACCGTGACAAATGGCCACGACAGGGAAGAAAGAATCAGTTTGTTTGTGGCCAGGTACCACAGAGTAGCTGAAAGACTCGTTTTGAGGCGAAGATCGTCTTAGTCGCAGCCCGTGTCAAACTAATCCGTCGACCGTTCTCCTCAAGCAGGCTTACCACTGACACGCCGTACCCCAGGTATCTCCCATCTAGGTTCTATCCACAGAGTCGGTTGTTAGTTCCGGATCACACCGACTCATGTCCTAGAGTAAAGTCTCGGTAGTAGCTACTCACACGTCGCTTCAGAGATAAGACCAGTACTACTTCCGGAGACTTTTACTGCGCTGAGTGTCACAACTGTACTGGTCAATCGCAATAGGTAATTAATTACCCGCCTGCGGCGCTGTCGCCTCGAACCGCACACCTCGAGAGCCAGAGCGTAAATCGAGAAACGGCTTGATGTCTAGACTATCATCTAACAAGGCGCATCGAGCTTAGCCGTCTCTCTACCTGATCGCATGCTTGCCGTAGGGACCT
>MEJB01000054.1:289220-318896 GCA_001752375.1 Rhazya stricta
AATGAGTTTAATTTGTATGAAGAATATGTTTTGACTTAGAAATGTATTGTATTTGGTATTATCATTATCAACTGTTGAGAGGGGTAAGAAGCCAATAGGGAGAGGAGGTCGCATTGTGGGCGAGCTATGATACCCGAGAACTTGTTTCGAACTTATTTTATGTAATAAGATTAATATTTCTGAATGTTTTAAGTTCTTGAAGTTTTTGTAATTTTTTGTTCTTGAATGGTTTAGAAAGGCTTCCACTGTCTTCATTTTTGAATAAATGTTGAGTTTTAAATGTATTTGATTATTTGCGAGTGGAATGACGTAACATTCCCGAGTTAGGATAATGTTCATAATCTGGAGGTGTTACAATGTGTCTTATGACCGTCTCCCATTGATTAAATCATCTAATTTTACATTTTTTTCTTAGGTCATTAATTCTCATCTCAATTAATTTAGTTGGCTATATGAAGTTTAGGACTATAAGTGGATGGTAATCAGGATTCCTTATGGGGTCAATAT
Source organism: Rhazya stricta (assembly GCA_001752375.1). Taxonomy (NCBI): domain Eukaryota; kingdom Viridiplantae; phylum Streptophyta; class Magnoliopsida; order Gentianales; family Apocynaceae; genus Rhazya; species Rhazya stricta. The sequence goes on from MEJB01000054.1 coordinate 289,728, forward strand.
CTTTTTATATTATACAATACAACCTAGTACACTTGCTAGAAGTTCCTGTATCAAGCGCTATTTGGAAATTGAAGAGAGGAAGCAAAAGAAGAAGAAAATGTGAAGCAGATTCGTAATATCAAAGTATGAGCATCGTAGTGGTTCATGAGGATAAAAAATGATGAAATGTTATATTCTTAACTTTGTTCTTATCCTTTAATTTTTTTATTCTTTTTAATTGATCCTAAATAAATAATCTTATTCAATTACTTTATGGCTGGTATATGAGATAAAATTGAACATGCGGTGGAGATGAAGTATTTATTGTGAAAGTTAGATAGGATGTAAATTCTAAATTCAATTAAGATCGAAAAAATATAAACTTAATATTCTTCATTTGTATTGGCACCCAACCTAGAAAATATATGTTTTCAATCCAAAACTATCTAATATAAGCCAATGAAAGTGTGGCATCCTTAGGATAAATTGTTGGTAGTAGGATGTTTCTTGAGATTCTCCTCTAGGGATATCTCATTTGGTATTATCCAGTTCAAAAACTAAATATGTCCAACAATTTTTTCTTCTAGAAATGTTCCCAGTACTCGTAAATTATTTTGCATACTATTGTATAAGGCCTTAGTCTCCATATAATTATTTTTGTTTGAGCATTTATGAAGTGTTACAAGTACTCTTGTTCGGCTCAAAATTCTGCTCAGCTGATTGGAGTTAGCTCACATGTGGCTAACTAAGATAGGCTCTCCATTTGTGATATCAAATGTATTAATGTATTTTGTGCCAGTTGCAATGCTTATGTTAATCTAAATAAACACAACGAGTCTAGATTTTAGCACACTTAGCCAGTGAGTGTGTAATACCCGGGATATTACTTTTTCATTTTTATGAATTTTGTATGATCGTATGAATTGTGTGCCAACTAGGGTTTGATAATTTTCTATGTGATTATTATTTAATTGTACGTTTAATTAAATATGAAATTATCGTGTTAATCGAATTAAGATTTTTGATTAGTTAGTGGCTCGACTTGTTAGGCTCATTCATTTCTCATTCGGAAACTAGTTTTTACCTAAAAGAAAACCCGTAGAATTTAATTTATCTGACTGGATTGGTTATGGAATGGGGAGGCCCAAAGTTTTGGGTTAGGGCCTAAACCTAGAAGAAGAAGAAATAAAAAAAACAAAAAAAAAACACCCTAATGGGTTATAGCCTAACGCGTCTACCTCTTCCCTAAACCCTTCCCGCTGGCTTGCACTGCCCCTGTTTTCCCTCTATTCGACGTCACACACGCAGCGCCGAGTTCCTACCTATGCCCTCAGTCCCGAGCCACTATAGCGATCACGGAACCGTGACTAGAGCTTGCTGCTCACTGGCCACTAGCCGCGCTCAAGGACCGCTCGTCGCCCACCGCCTCGTGTCGATTCTCATCGCTCTGCTTCGTCATCGCCTGCTACGCACCAGATCTGCTAAGTAGATCTGCAATAGCCGACCGCTCTTCTCTATTTCTTCCTCCTTCGCGAACTAGTCCGAACACCGATTAAGCTCATCGTGTAGCATACCTATTCTGCCTGCATCGCTCCGGCTCCGACCTTCGAAATCTATAGCAACGTTATACTCGCGACCGCCACTGGTTGTGTTGCTCGCCATGCTTGAGATGGCCCAGATCCAAGCCTCGGCGGACTCAGCCAGGCTGCCACTGCTCGGTTGCTTGCGCTTCGTTGTTCCGATGTTCGGTCGGATTTCTAGCCAGAACTAGCAAGGCTCGTCAGACTCCAGCAAACCGACGCCCAGGCAACCGAGCCCCCAGACGCCAAGGGAACTTAAGCATCGTACGCGACCCAAGGGCTGGTTTGCGCGCACGTGCTTTGAGCACGTGCCGGGGCGCAATAACAAACTCTACGACAACTTAGAGTTTGTTGATTTTAAGGTGGTAAAACATTTGTATTCAAACTTTTTAAGAAATTTACATGACTTATTGTATAATATGTTCTATAAGTGGAAATTCTGGAAGAACATAGATTAGGTTTAATACCAATCTACTTCTACAAATGAGTTTAATTTGTATGAAGAATATGTTTTGACTTAGAAATGTATTGTATTTGGTATTATCATTATCAACTGTTGAGAGGGGTAAGAAGCCATGTAATAAGTTGTACCTTTAAGAATGTGATAGTTTTGCGATGTGGGAATTAAGTAAGAGTTAATATTGGCAAATGACGTTCATAGGATAAGTGTTAAACGTTTTAAGCTTGGAYAATCGTGTTAAATGAATTTTCTTTTCGTAATAATAATTAGGTCATTTTCGGGTAAATTGACATTAAGAGCAGTCGAGGGACTTCGCGCTGTGATTTAAATAGAAKTTTAGAATTAAGGACTCCAACTAAGTAAATCCCCATACTCATCAACTTTATCCCATTTGTGTGTTTATGTTGTGGTTATATTGGACTGTGTTGTGAAATATGTTGTGATTTTATTAGATTGTATCGAGTAAGGTGGTTGTGGTCATATGGGTGTATTTCATGTAATATGTTTCGTACTATTAATATGTTGAATGGTGTTTAAATACGGATTTATGCAGTTCATGTCATGGGCATGTAATTATAATATTCTACATCATTCTCGGCATGAGTTATTCGTACATTTAGAAAGCGAATGGTTTAGGAAATAAAATTTGAAAGGAAATGAAATTTTATAAATGAATTATTATCAGGAAAATATTAAAATTTTGGAAACGAGTGTAAACGTAGCCGTGAAACATGTGAGTTGRAAATGGGGCGTGGGGGACCGGTGCACCCGACCTAACCCTCTTGTAGGGTAGGGAGATAAGTAACGTTCACCTCTTAGGAGGTGAAAAGATAAAAGAAAAAGTTAAAGTGATGTTAACCGTTATGCGGTTCTACCAGTGAAAAATGGGATCAGGTTCCAAAGAATAATGGCCCACTGCAAGCTTAATGGCTAGGCATTATACTAAGTGAGCTCACGACTTTAATGAAATGGAAAGGTTTAAAAAAGAAGTTCTTACATTTTGAAATTGAAGTTTAATGGAAGTATTTAGGAAGTTTTATTGCAGAAGTGAAATATAAATTCATGGTATATAGTGCATTTCACATACATTCATGCATGGGATTTGCTTATTGAGCTTTATAACTCATTTCATTTTCTTCATTCTGCATTTCAAGTGATGTGTAGCCAGATAATGCGTGAAGGTCGTTTGTGGGCAAGCCTTGATACCTCGAAGTGTTATTTAAATAAATTTTAGTGAATAAGATAAGTGGTCGAACAGAGAGGTTTTATGTATTGTTTAAGTTATTTCTTATTTGATTTAACTATTTGTGCATTAGATTCTTTCMAATTYTGCAAATTTTAATTTTTGTAAATGTTAAGTTAGTAAAGATTGTTGGAATACTTTATTTATTTATATTGGATGTTTGTTGGGTTGGAATGCATGCTATTTACGAGTATTGAAAATATTTGGGAACTTTTTGATTGTATACAAAGAGTAGTTGTTGAAATTACAGAGGAAACTCTACCGAAAACTTTATAAAACGTTTTAGCAAGTATTCAAATCTCTTTTGTTTCCTATGGTAGTTGATATGATTATGAGTAAGGTTAGCAATACTCTCGGCTTAGGACAGTTCCTAATCTGAGGGTGTTACAGAGTGATTGAATCTTTAAACCTTTTTATTTAAGGTGGGTTCTTGAGTTACTAAAGGAAGCTCTCAATTTGAGTGAAATCCATATGAACAAAGGAGAAATTTGCAAGGAAAATGGAATTATTTGCATTAATGTGGTACTGATTGATGGCCCAAACCAAATTACAACTTGAAACATCCTTATCTTCAACTAGGAACATGACTGATTGAAGCTAACATGCAGCAAGAAGTTGAAGTAAGGTAAGCATAAAAGCTGAAAGCTTTAAATAAGCTAGAGAAGCAATCTATACAAGCTTCGAGTTGAAGAAATCGAGTATGAAATGGTTATTTCTGGTTGATTGGTGTGTTGATCTTTGGACATGTTTTTCATGTTCTTCTTTTCTATTTATACTTCACTACAAACAAAATTACGGCCACCTTCTCCATGAAGTTACGATAGATTTTCAAGCATTATGCATTTTATCCTCCCCCCCCCCCCCCCCCCCCCCCCCCCGACTCTGAATTTTAGTCCATGAATAGTGGTGCCAGGCAAGATAGACAAATGAAGAAGTCTTATTTGACTCAACCTTTATTGTTTCGAACTGATTGGTTTATCCATGATTTTCTCCTCCACAATAATCAACTGAAACATAAGGAGTTTTTTTAGCATTATCGGTTCTACCCTGGGTTTGCCTTAGCTGATTCATAAGTTCTCTGCCAATAATGCGAGATTCACCCTTCTTTCCTTGGTGGTATCACTATGAGCTGATATTCTAGTTGTGCGTAATCCATAGCTTTGTTACCCTGATTTCTCTTGCTCATCGGTTTGGATCGGCTAAAATATGATGTCAATACATGCCCCGCCCACCCCAATTCTTATCTTGTCAASTAATTGAATAAAACAAGATGAGAAGTGACGTATGGTTTGTCAGAGCTTTAAATGCTTCATGATGGACCAATTGTATTTTGGTCAATTTTACTATCTCAATATGGTGATCGCAAATTACTTGTCTGCCAAAACCCCCTTTTACTTTTTCCTTTTGATTTTAGAAACAAATGAAAACAAATGTTTGTTTTTCGCTTAGAAATTCGAAGTTTAACTAGTTCTATCTCTCAGACTCTTTCTCATATTGCCTCTTCTTGCAATAATTGGAGCTTTTTGCAAAGAAAAAAGATAATTTCTACCAAACCTCAACTCGGCAATTCTCCTATTCCTTTGCCAAAATTCCTAAAATGTTCATTAGCAGTACTAACTCTGTGACCACCGAAACTATTCCACACCTAAATACTAGGACCTTGGCATGGTTTGTTGTTGACCGCAATGACTTCAAGCTGGTACTCTGTCTTATTAATGCCCATACTAATCGAGAACTACTAGCCTTCGTCAAACCACAAGGATTTGTCATTCCCATCAACTGGAGGAGATGGACCATAGTCGATTTGCCAAGGATATTCAATTGTTGTGTTCACTGATTGGCCATAGAAGTGGATGAAAAAGGTCTTTGCCCAATATGTCGAGGCATGGAAGCAATTGGAGATCTTCGATGCCATCCTCATGACCCCACATGATTTCCAACTTGATTTCAATCTCCTAGTCTATATGATTCCTTGTTGGTTTACCACAGTGAACAGTTTTGTTTTTCCCTTCAACATGATCACTTTACCCCTAGATATTGCAGTAATTTTAGCCCTTGTTGTAGTAGGCACTGACATACTTGCATAATATGACTCCGAAGCCCCTGTCCTCGAGATGAATTTCAGTAAACATGTTTCCGCCTATGGCCAATTTGTATCCCTTAATGAAAAGGAAACCTCTGATGTTATTGTGGATCAACAAGTGTGCCTTGTAGGTATATGATCTTCTTAAACTCTTTTGCAATAKTAGCGATTATTCTTTCTATATCTCAATCATTTGCTATGGTCGGCCTTATGACTTGGGTTCATTGGTTCTGCTTGTCTGTATCATTGCCGTTATCAAATTTTAGAGAGTTTGGTAGGAGGGAAGACATTTCCAAGGTTTCAAGCTCCTGAAGGTCTTACAACTTTAGATGTATCACTATCTGTCTAAGTTTGGGATCAAATGACTAACTAGAGTATTTGAAGCCTAAAACCACCCTGTGACTAGGTGCATTTTGAGGTAAATCCCCCCAAATGAACCATGTCCAAAAGATATATTGTCATATCCATACAATACCAGTGTGAGGTAGGCTGAGCAATTATCCCCTTCTCAGCTGAGGAACGTCAGCCTTGACTAGTTTAGATTAGGTTTTGACGACTCTAATTATGATCAAGTGAGGGACATTCAGGCAAGCCTTCGTATGGCTAGAGATCTTTTAAATATGGGTAAGACCTAGAGCACGATATAGCAAATCCTCCTGTAAGATGTATAACATATAGTGCTTTGCCTGCCAATTTAGGCTTATATAGTATATCTTAGCCAATGTTGTCCATGACATTCATTTCAATGACCGTACTTGTTGTCCAGCTGATGAGTTGAAAACATCGGGTTAACATTCCTTTCAATGATCATCCCTATTGGCCAACTAATGAGTTGAAAAAAGGTTATTGACTTGGCCAATGACAAGTTAGCTAATTTTTCTACTAGTCTTTTATGCCTGTCAACTCTGTGAACCTGGGATATGATTCTTGGTAGGTGTTAGTCTCTAAGGCATTTATTGGTGAGGCAGCACTTGGACCCACTATAAGTCAACTAATTTTCTTGGCACAACCCTAGGCCCTCTATACTTCCTGAAAATCTCCATAGTGTAATCTTCTAAAATAGGAACGATGGCATCCACATCCCACTTCCTTCATGTTGAAGTTAGGACATATATCCCTATTCTCTAGATCCCCTTGCAAATATAGATATACGAATCCTGATTTGAGGTACTCCACATAAGGCCATGTCGTTTGCTTTTGGACAAACATTAATCCGAAAGATATATCCTGTATTTGAAAGGTAACTCCTAGTTGGAAACATTTCATATTATTTGACTAATGTCCTTAATTATGTTCTTGTTTTAGATTAGTTATTGAAGGTTCACTTGGTCATCAGATTGCATGTGAAATCTATAGAATCGTTTGAATGTACCCATRCCAATAAAAATCGTTTGGACCCATCGGTATGTTAGTAACGGTTTTTGGAGTTTGATTGTGAAGGAGCTTAACGCGCATTGATGAAATAACATTTTCAGTGATCTTTCTAATTTTGGTGTGCATCATGGAGAACCTTTAACCCTGTTCGCAAACGGGATGCAAGGACCAGCACGGTTGAGCCACCAGCTTCAGAATCATACACCGTTGCTCTCACCTGCATTATCTTCATCGAGATCATCTTTGGCATTCTCATCCGCCATAMRAATATTTGTTTATCAATGGATATGAAAGATAAAATCAGTATTTAACAAATAATGATTTAACTTTTTATTTCACATAATTTATTAATTTTCAAAAAGTTAAAATCCATCGACCATAAAATTAGTCATGTCTCGCACTTCTGATAACTACCACTCTCTCCTAATAGTATGAGTAGATAGCTATCTATATCTAGCACTCCTTATCCACCACCTTTCTCTGCTAACAGTATGAATAGGTATCAATACACTAGCTATAAAATAGCTATATAATTCTACTAGTACCCTAGAATAATTGCTAGATGAAGGAGACGTACATATCTAAATGTTGTAGGACCTAGAGGTAAGAGAGCCTTCCTTTGAGACTTCTGCTCTTCCTTCAATTCCTGGATCTGTTTTTCCTGTTGCTTAAGCAAATCTAAGACTACGTAATGTTCCTTAACTTATAGATGAGCTCCTTAAGTATTCCAGCTTCATGGAATACGGCCTCAGGAAGGCTAAGACCTATAAAGGAAAGCCCCTATTTTGAATACACAGAATCTCATAAAGAAACTGTCACGAAGTCGACCCGAATGCTTTGAACCGAATGCTTATCAAAATTGTATATATTTGGCGCTAATCCAAAGAATAATTACTTTAAGAAAGCAACACAATAAGGCATTTTAACACTYCTCAATTCTTAGTTATCAATTAATGGAACCCAAATTAACTTTTTCCCCCTCCGTCACGATAATAAATCACGAACAAATAAAAGTTGTCTAACAGCAAACTCCGTTGGCCCAATACATCAAAAGTATCCGCGATGCATCTCTATTGCTCACCCCGTCAGAAGGGTYTTGACTTGACTGGCATCAGTTTACCTTGGTTACCAGGACTAGTTTCCAGTTCCAAAAGCTGTCAAACAAATAAAAACTAATGAAGTTATGATACTATAACACCAGTGAGATATACATTGCATATCTACTACCATTTGAAAAAGAAATGGATGGTTTTTGTTTTACCTTTTACCCGTGCACAAGATGGAAGGTGATTTTGGATGAGAGAGCAAGAGGGCATCTTAAGATATAATGATCAGTTTTGTAACAAGGATAGAAGAAAAGCACGAAGGATATTACGTTAGAAGAGCTTACACTATAAGAAACTCTGCAAGTTTAGTTCCGCATAGGAGCATGGATCTGGAATATCAAAGTTATCTAACACCTGAGATCATGGAAAGGAATAAGAGATTAGACGTCAAGCACGCTTCCTAGGATGATGGATCATAAGCTAGAGTTAAATCAGTTCTGGAGCAATCACTTTTTTCTAAAAAATAACATTAATAATAAAATCTCTAATTAATTAATATGGATCCCTGCATTGCTCTCACCACGTGCTAGGATTTCCATTGTAAGTAATAATGGATAGAGAAGGGAAGAAAATAAAATAAAAATAAAAAGAAAAGAAGGTTACCCAAGAGCATTAAATGCATTAATGGTGAAACATGAAAGACCTCGCCTCAATCACATTATTAAAATGAGGTGGCTAAGGATCAGATATGGATAATATTAGAGGTGGTAATTCGTTATTATGGAAAACAATTGGAGATGGTCTTTTCCTGTTTGAACGTGAAAAGTTCTATATTTCATAATTACAAATCGAGGGATCGCAAAATCCTGGGTTTGATTGCTCTTGGTCACTTCCCTCTAAAAGTCCATCTACATTTGATATATAATCMGAGTACCGATTGCTCTTGGTCACTTCCCTCTAAAAGTCCATCTACATTTGATATATAATCAGAGTACCAAATGGTAAACTATTGCCCCAACTCAAAGTTTGAAATAAACCCTTCAGAATCTCTCAGATATCACATGAAAAAATGAAGATCTTTCCAACATAGAAAATTAATTTATTTCAGCATTACTTGAATGACAATCCACATACCTCGGGATGCACGATACCAAAAGTGCCTATCTGCTTTCCTTTGTAGATGATGTGTGCTTGTCTACCCGGAAGAAATTCAGGATTCTTGACATAGCCAAATAACAATAAATGTAATTATCAATTGTAGTATTTTAAGGATGAATCTAAGGAAACACTTACCTTTGAGCTTTCTATATAGTAACCCGTATTATCCTCTGGTGACACGAACGGAGTTCCAGTCACATCCATTATTCTGTCTACTAGACCATGTATCAACTGCAAAAGGTAAAACATTGAATAAATCAATAGCTACTCGCAGGCTATCTGCCTAGCGAAAAAGCAAGATAGACATCAGACAGGCATAACGGAAAGAAACTGTGAAGTTTATCCCTAAAAACAAATTACTGATTTTAGCAGAATCAAATTACATGAGCACGACTAACTCTGGGTCTCCATTTATCTGAAACTCCAATAGCTACGGCTGCTACGAATTAACTAGCCACTCGTCATTCTAATCTAATATCAATTTTTGCTATTATCCTGGAAAACTATAATTTCATTGTAGACAAATCAAAACTCCTTTTGGGGTCATAGGTGAATGAAAGATTAGTTACCAAACAATTACCTCCAAAGGGAAAGGGAAGTTGCTGAAAATATGCATGAACTTCTCTGAGGTAGAATTTGAAGGACTAGTATCACAATACCTTATACAGAACCGCGCTTCATTTGAAATCTCTTTCAAAAGATTACTTACAAGGGAAAAGGAAAGGCTAATAGCCACAAACTCGAAGGATTAAGGAGAAAGGACATTCCTTTAAAATGTAAAGACTATCCATCCCATCAAATCAATACTAAATCTCGCAATGAAATGTTCAATAGGTAGTAAGAAAGAAATACCTCAAGCCCTGAGTTAGCACCACAGTGTAAAGCCGCAAGGTGGCGACGATTTGTTGCACCAACATCACTTGTCTTATCTAATAGAACTACATCGCCCACTTCAAATATCTAATGTAGTAACCACATGTTAAGAGAAATTAAAAGCAGAACAAGGCCAATACAAATAAGCATGCCAAACCTATACAAGTTGAATGTCCATGAATAAAGAGAAGCAAAGGAGACATTTAAAGGTATCAACAGCTGTTAYTTTTACAAAATGCGTACACAATAGACAAGCCAAATAGCCAAGGGAAAAAGGAAAATGGATAAACAAATTAGGATAGGGGTTATTGGAAATCATACATCTTAAATGGTGTTTACTAATCAACATTTTACAAAATTTAACATTAAAATTGAATCACAAATGCACACAGACACAAACAAGTTCTCAGCATTTATGTATTATACATATGTAAAAACATCAAAACATTAAATTCCTAGCACTGATTTAGTAAGTTCAGAAATGCAAACAATTCAAGTTTCGCCAGATCATGTTATTTTGTTGTAACATTTAGTTCTGAGGAATCTTAGAGCTCTTTCTCGATCTTCGTGATGACAAATCAGAAAGAGAAAATCATTTTTAGAGTAATCGACCATCATTTGTAACGAAAATAGATTGGAAAATTTTAACAAAACCAAATAAACTATTTATAGCTCCATATTGTTTGAAATAAATGTCAAACTTAGTGATTTTGTGCTATTATTATCATTAGGCTTGTTTGATAAACCAATCAAAGGCTACTCTTCAAGGACTTGGCTCATCTGCGAACATGTCAGCAGCAGTTATAGGAACTCTACATCAAGAGGATACGATGTAAATCGGATCCCAGACCTATCGTACAGTAAGAGGTGCTTCTAGACAACTGGACTACCACCTTGACACCACAAAGGTCTCAAGACTGATAAAAGTCACCAGACTCCTATAAGCCAGAAATATAGGATCATATCCTATCAGTCTTACGCAACTCCCTCATTTTCCTTGCAAATGAAGTAATAAAGAACATCCTTTACCTTCATAGGTTTTGGTTGATCTTTGTTGCGTCCAACAGTTTTTAGCATTCCAGGCATGAGACTGGTGCGAACAACCTAAAAAAGACACGAAGTGAAATAAATTATGTCAGCTAAATAGATAAGAAATTGCAAGTTTAAAGGGGCGACCGGAAATAGCAAGAAATAAAATGGTATCCTACATAGCATTTGCTTGAACAATAACATGAAAATCATCATAATTGAAAACAAAGAGAAACTCAAAAAACAAATTTAAACCCATAGCATGCATGAAACAACTAAAATCACCAGAGACCACAAACAGATCAACCACTTTACTGAAGTAATATGGCAGAATTAACTGGAAGTACTCGGGACCAACCAATAGCAGATTTTTATTTCTCTAGAAAAAATTGAAAAATAAAATGAAATATCTATAAAAATAAAACATAAAAAAAGGGAGGATCCACCAAGAGGTATGCACGTGCCGGACAAGGAGCCTCATATAGACAAAACGATTCCAGAAGATGTGATTTTAAATCCTCTTGCATATCTGTAAGGAAACATGCACCTGGAAGTAAACAAATACAAGAGAATGGATTTCCAATTACCCCATAGTATTTCAATTGTTTAACATGTCGTTGGAGGACCTAATTGATCTACTCATTCTAAATCAAGCAAACAAAAAATGCTAAACTCTATATGCCAACTCCGGAATTTGTTTGTTTTCCTTTAATACTTGCATTCAACTATCATTTTAGACATAATTACTGATACCACTTGAGCAAACACTACTCCACAATGTGGCCAAGCTTCAGAAATCATCACTTCCAGAAGTCCACAAGTAAAAGATATTTACTATCCCATTGAATGGWGACTCCAGGAAGTTGGGTAAGGAAGAGACAAATCAATCAAGAACTAATAACAAGATCAAACGATTGGAAAAGCTACGACTCAGCACCATCCCCAATTGCATGACGCGGTAATTATCCAAACAGAAGAATTTTAATGAACAAGAATAGAGCAAAAGATAACATCGATCCGGCAGTTCTGTAGAAGTATTTCTGTTCAAGTCCTTCAAACAATGAAATTAAAACCCACCTCAAAGTCAGCAGAACGGGGATTTCCAATTATTACTGCTGTTGATTGATCATCCTTGCGATTCAGCATTGTGAAATTTTCTTTATAAGAGCATAATATCCATGATAGCACCTCTGTGTAACCAACCATAGCAATCTAAAAAGGAGGCCGAAGAAAAAAAATGAAACTGAAAATTAGCTCATGTTCATGGCTCAGGAGATGGCAGAAATGTAAATAATAATAATGATAGAGCAACTAGCTGGAAAAGAAAGCCATCTACCACGGGGACAAGAAGATAGGGGCATGCCTTTTACCACACACTTACAACTCAAAGCAACTCCTGAAGGTAAGGGGTATAAGAAGCATAACATATTGTGTTTCAGTTACTTGCACTATGATCAGTGGTATGTAGCAAGGAGGTGTAACAATATATGCACTTTCATATTGGATAATGAATGTCAAGACCATAAAGTATAATATGTTATCTTGAAAGAAAACAGAAAAGCTCCTAGTGTCTTTTCCTAGTTTTGGCCTGAAAAGCATCTACCTGCGTTCTGATTAGATCACTAAACATATTCAGGACATTCGGCTTCAAAGATGAAGGTTTTCTCTTTGGTATCCGATTGTATCCATAAGCAATTGCAACATCCTTGAGAAACAAGAGAGCAATGGTAAATTTGCTAGTGGAAAACGAGCTCAATTTAAATTTCCAAAAGCAATTAATCAGAAGAAATACCTCAGCCACATCACAAGGATGAAGAATATCACTCCTGGTAGGAGGTACAGCTACAACAAAATTCACCTTGTTATCTGATGGTATGGACTCCTCAACATGTAATTGCATTTTGTTTAACAGCCCCACCACCTGATGTGCAGTTAAGACATGTTAGATTAGGAAAGGACAAAACAAGAAGACAAAGTAACAAAATAATATACGCAAGATAAGGTTCCAGAGTTAATAGGACAATCGAAATGATACCATCAGAACCAAAGATGGTGAGTGAACCAATTAGATATACTATCAGTTCTACAGACTAGAAACTAGGACTGGTCTTTATGCAAAATGTACAAGCACCCGAGATAACTAATTCAGGTCACGAGAATGCAGTAACTTATTTTTGCTACAAAAGACTACATTAAAGCTCAAAATAACAAGTGCAAAGCTAAAAGACCAAAAGCTTAAACAAAGAGGGCAGAACAGATATAATTTGCTCATATGCAAAACCATGGAGGACCATGATCCCATAAGGTTAGCAATTTCAGCTAAGCTTTATCTTTATCGTGACAAAGTAAGAATGACGTGAGAATAAAGTGTGGAAAGAAGCCTTGTGCACCTGAGATTCAATTTCATAGTTATATTACAATCTAACCAATCAGTGCAGAAGYATCATAACAGAAACTATATATTCCAATATATGCAAATTCCAGTGGTCTACCCAATTCAGCATTGAAGATTCCAGAACACTGGATAAGGATAAAAAGAGAATCAGCTTACCTCATTTGCATGCAGATCGACTGCAACTATACCAGTTATGTTGGATAAAGGCACATCCATATGGCGGAGTGACAGATCAGGGTAAACAGATGATTTTCCATCAGGATTTATCACTTTAACCGGCTCAACTTCGAACTTTCTTTCGCAATACACAGAAAACATAGTAACCTATAGATTGCAGAAAGAAATATTACAAAAAAGGGAAATCAAATAAAGGGAAGTCCAATAATCAATATAAGTACTACTGGATGTGTTAATCTTTTACCATTGTGTTCAAAACAATGTTTGCCTTTGTTAAATCTGTGGCTGTGCATTCAATAAAGACATTCTTTGTCTTCAAAGTAATTGCAGAATGAGCACCATTGATAATTGGAGGTAGAGACAAAACAGTTCTGCAGAAACAGGTAGAGCTAATCAAATCAATGAACTTCAACAAATATTCTTTCTCCTCTAAAATTTTGTAAGAAAGCAACCAATATAGATAAGGGTGTATACATTTCATACGAGCGAGCTGAGGCAAACCATATTCTAAACTTAGCAGGAAAATTTTTCTTGGGAGTTTCAATGATTTATACTGATGCAGTTTTAGTTTCAGTCTTAAGTATTGCTTTCAGTATACAAAATACACATACAATCTCTCTTTGAGATATAAAAACTGTAAAATTTATCGAAGAGTTCCCAAATCTAAATTATACTATTTTGACTTTAATTATGACAAATCAGGCATTACAGTATGGACGCAACTTCTCTATTATATTGCTGTAGTTTAATTGTTAATATGTTTGACTAAGAATACATGCAATAATGAAAGTTCAGACCCTTGCTGCTATTCAGAAACATTTACACTTGCAGCATTTCTTCCAGTATTATTTGACTACAGTTTTTGCTACCAACAGAAATATGGAATTCAATAACCTTCTCAATTCATTAAGACTGTGACATGGTAAATAATTCATGTGTCCCAAAGAAGAACAACATTGTATCTCCAACTTGGTAAATTAAAATTTATAAAAATAAAATAAAACGCACAATTATGCAAAAAAGAAGGTAAATGTGAATCTAACAAAATTCTGTCCACCAGGCATCCAGCATTTTTAGAAACAAGCAAGCATGAATAGAATGGATCCCAACGTAATGAAACAAGCTCAGCATTTTCACACTGGCCACAAAGTGTGGCAAAATAGCTCATTTTTTTCTTTCTCTTTATATTTTAAAAAAAAAAAGCTGAAAAGGAATCCACATTGAAGCATAGTTTGGTTTGTGGAGGGGGAGGGGGTGGGGGAGGGGACAAATACTTCACCTAGAGAAAGTATTTTCCTTCTGCATTCCTTTTGTTTGTCATAAGGGGAGGGAGAAGAGAAAGGAGGAGGAAAGAGAAATATGTCGTTACTTTGCTCTTCTATCCCCCATTCTCTCTTTTATTCAGTTTTTAAAACATAAAAGACGAGATCAATTTTGTCATTAATGCTTTTATCTCCTCTAACCTAACCCTCCAATTCAAAATGGGAAGAAATGCTGATGTGGGAGGGAGTGGTAGCATTCTTGATTTACTTCCCTCTACATTTACAACATAGCAGTTAAGAGAAGTTTTTGGTCTAAAAGAAAGTGTCCAAGGTGAATCACGAAGTTCTTGTTTAGTATATGCTTCTCTCTAAAGCTGGTTGTGTCTTTCCTCCATCCAAGTCTCAAGTGTTTTTATGATGTATGCAAAAGAAAATGTCCATGGTGAATTTTTAAGTTTCTAAACCTGGCTGCAATTATTGTGTTTTTCCTTCAACTATTCATAGCAGTGCTTTCTGAGTCTAGTCTTCTTTCTAAACACTTGCTGACTTCAATTTAACTTCTATTTCAAAATTCTGTTCTCTTAGTGACTCCTTTCCTTCATTATTCTTTCTCTATAAACTTTAAAATTTCAACCCTTCTCTGTAAAATCCATCACCTACTTCTTAATTCAAGCAACACCCTAGCAGCCACCACCCAGGCTGAAATAGTACCACAACATATTTACTTCCCACTCTCATTTCCCACTATCCATCCAACCAAACCACGCCTGACATGCAAAGCAGAAGCAAGTATCATTAACACAGCAAAAGATCATTGAGAACTTATGCTAGTTAAGAAGCCAAAAGTACCTATTACGATCATATATAACCGGGAAAACTGGTGAATGCTCAACAATATGCAAGAACTTCTTCAATTTTAGATCTGACTGCCAATACGAAAGCAAAATCATTGTCAAAAACCATTATATCAACGACTTAAATATTAAACCACAAGAAAACCAACAATGAGAAACCAGCACACATACCCATAAAGACTCTGATGAATAAGATGATAATAAAACTTCCAATTTAACATCTTGAGAATAAAGCATCAGAGACTTAAGGAAATTAACACATATAAGTATAGAAAAGAAGAAAGCACTAAGGCCTCATTTGATTTTCAAGGAACTTTTTGCATTCGGGAAAGTACTTTGATTACTCACTATTGAATTCCGGCCTTTGTGCAACTACATTGGTATTTGGAAAGGAATCAAATTCCTTAAACGAAGGAAAGTAGATATCAAAATACCGGGAGGCGGTATTCTGAATACTTTCCTCAGGATTTTAAAACAAAAATCCATGTAATAAATTTTAAAGACTCTACTAACTCTCTCTTTTTTCCCCCCTCCTCTTCTCCCTCTCATTCTTTTCCTCCATGACCAACTCTTCTCCAATAAACCTATGCTCCAGTACATCCCTCACTCTTCTCAAAAATCTCTGCTCTATACATCACATTTCTAATAGTTCAATTGGCAAGCAAGTATTATTTTTTCTTTTTCTGGGTTGAAGATCTTCCAGTACGCTTTTCTACTACACGATCTCCAACACCAATCTGAGCATGACGTGTATATATCCTTAACCCCTCCAACACCTCTTCCCCTCTACCTTAGGAGTTAAATATACACATATTCTTTGATTGGTGTGCTTAATATTGCTTAAACCCCTCCAACACCTCTTCTCCTCTACCTTAGGAGCTAAATATACACATATTCTTTGATTGATGTGCCTAATATTGCTTAAACCCCTCCAACACCTCTTCTCCTCTACCTTAGGAGTTAAGATATACATGGATCATGCTTTGATTGGTTTGCTTAATATTGCTTAGTCTAAAGCTTTATTGGTATTCAAATTATTATATCTACTCATAAGACTAATTTGGACAATTTGATACAAATATAAATTCCCTTCCTGATTACATAATATTACGTCAAACACTCATAAGAGGTTCTTTATTATTTTTCTTGCTGACATCCCTCTATTTCCAAACAAGATCAAGGAATCTTTAAAGATTTTAATTCCTTAAATTTTAATTCCAAATAATCAGATTCTGAGTATAACTTTCCTTTCCCGTCAATCAAACAAGGCCTAAGAGTAAAGAATCAACTCACCTTGTAAAATTCCATCAGCTCATCAGCTCTGAAGTTTCTCGTCTACAGATGAAATAGACCTCATAGATCAGTTTCAGAAGTAGATATCATAAAGAACTCCAGATAAAGCATTACATCAAACAAACAAGATGAAAGATAATCAAAGTGGGCAGTGCATAGCAGTTCACGTCAAATATGCACATGCCAGAAAAAGTATTAAGAAAAAGAAGCATGATGGGGAAGGGGAATATTAAACAGGGAGCTCACAGGATCTCATATTCAGAAACAAAAATACAGGGTAAACAGAGATTAAACAGAGTTTTATTTCTGTAAACATCACAGTGATTTTGGGATTCCTCATCCCTGTTTCCTTATAGTCCAAGGTTTTATTAAAGTACTCTGTTTTCCCTTTCAWTCCAAGATTCCACAATAATTCGTTGGATATTGATTTGCTAGAGATTATAATTTAGGGCTGCCCACTTATACTTCAGTTTCCAGCAATATAACCAAAGTCTTCTACCTTCAATGACTAATATGATCCTTTGGCATTGTTTTCTCCCTAGAGAACCAAGTGTTGAAAACATGAGCCCCTAAACTAGGGTTTCCATTGTTTTACCCCTCGAAACCATAGCTTCGACGTTAATCCAAGCTCACTATCTTCTTGCCAAACTTCTGCTGCTRTCAAATAATKTTCATTTTGAGATATTAAACTCTTTCTAAGTGTACTTACAAGATGTGAGTAATGATGTTGAAGAGGAGTTGACTTTTTCGCTTGTTTTTCCCTTTTCTTCTCATAATTTACTTTCATGAGTTTCTTTTGCATAAAATTGTTACCAACATATATTTTAGAAAACATAAATTCCACTTGGTGAAGTAATACTTTAAGCTTGGCTATAGGGGCATTTTGGACTTCAATGAACCAAGCACATGCCTTTTAGTAGATAAGGGAGCATAGCATCCTATGTGTAACTTCACTAGTATGCTGAAAATCCTGCATGAACACGTTGAAGGGATATCTTAAACATTCATGTTAGTTTCACTTGTTTATATTTTAAGACTGGGATAAAAGCTAGTAACAAGCACGATGAATACAAACATTTTGCAAATACATTATCGTGGATATTCTTGGAAACTAAAGCCAGTCGTCATATAGATTAATGTAGATGCAAGATTGCCAGTTTTTCTTGCCAAGAGAGTCGATGGCRTTGATCAAAAAAATAAGGAAAAACAATATTTTGGTCTTAATCCATTTAAGATTCTGATTTCCAATAAAGGATAACCACCAGTTTTGGAAGGACATGTATCGCTTCCCTTTCCCTGCCTCTGAAAAGATAGTGAGATCGACAACCAAGAGAGACAAGGTCAAATATTTTGAACACAGACCACCAAATAGAAACATGGAGCAAAGAACGTGAGTGTCAACATTCTGACCGCCACTATTTAGATCAGCAACTATTCTCATAAAACAGCAAATCATTATAGAAGATGTTATAAAATGGCAGTAACTTCAGTAGATATTCATTCAAATGGGTGAAATGCAAAGCTTCTACAGGTCTTTAGGTTACCAACTCAAGTATATGCCTACTTTGATCAATGTACAAGTAATATGACCTCAAAAGCTCCCAATATAGATCTAGATGTAAAATAGAATCTCATACTTGCTTCAATGGCACGAAATTTATTTCTGAAGGTGGCAATGCCTGAAAGATTAAAAACAAATGTGTAAGTACCCCAAATCATGGTTTCATGATCCTAAGACTAAAGGAAAAGCAACTTTCAAATAAGTATAATAACAGAAGAAATATATTAGGCCCTTAAGCAGAGCATTGCACAAGACTAGATGCAGATCATCCACACCAAATAAAAAGCTCTCAACCTTCTAAACAAAATAATAATAGAAGAAATATATTAGGCACTTAAGCACGACATGCACAAGACCAGATGCAGATCCTCCACACCAAACAAACAAACCTCTTCCAACATGCAGCATTAAACTAAATTATATATGTCCCCTGGATTAATATCAATATATTTATCATGAACAAACTAGTCCATACAACGGGAGAAAAGAGCACACCTCATATGTGAAAGGTCCTTCTATCGTATCCAAGTCATGTGTACCAATTGCRACCAAAGTTCGTTGCCTAAAAGGAGAAATGAGAAACCATAAAATCAAACTTCTCCAAGAACCATTGTAGAGCATCAAAAGGGATTGGAAACCTGAAAGGCTTTTCAGCAGCTCAAGCTTCTAAAAATGCTAACTATAAGAATACATAAATTAACAGAATCTCTCACATTCAACTTCAGCAATAAGGTCAACTACCAAAATGTCATCTCCACAAATCTTGTGGAGAAAAAGGACATGATGTCTCACCAAGGAAAGAATATGAGGAAACAGATATTGTTTTCGTATCACTGAGAAGAAAATATAGGAATTAGTTCAATCTTTAAAGACCTGTAATCCAATTTCACCAACCTAGATCAAAACATCACTGCGTTGTGAAACCAAACAAATAGAGATTTAAAAACCTTCGATCACAAGTTAGAATGTCTTGCATTTCTGAAAGAGAATCAATCTAATTCTACTATCTATTCAGCTGTTCCTAAGATAATTTTGAAAAACAGAGAATATGCCATTGATGAGAAAGAATAATTCAGAACAATTAGATGCTAAGCAAAAGTTATATACAAGCGGGGCAACAAWGGGAGACTACTGTAGATATGATTAGGTTAAAACTTATTTTAAGTCGGAACACCAAAATATTCAGGAACCACTACTTATCAACATGGCCCCAGAAAACTAGCACTATTACAAGGGCAGAATCATCAATCTACAGAAAGAACACAAAGGAACATAGACTGAAAGCGACATCAGTTTTCTTTTGTCCTCAAAGCCCCATCTATTCATTTTCCAAAAATAACCTGCAAAAAATCCAGAAAGAAGCAGTGGATAAATTATGGTTCTCCTCTCCACTTTTTGTGCAAACTAGAGCCAGAAAAGAAATCGTTCAGTGATTTTGGTGTGGATAAAGGCAAGCCACAGGCCTTAAGCAGAAACCATGAAAGGATCCTAGCCACCTCACTGTGAAGTGCTAAATGGTTTTAGTTTCTTCATACCTTTGGAGTTTGGATCATTAGAAAAAATATGGTAAAAATAGACTATGCACCTTCCAATGAAGCTCTATTGAAATAATAAGGTTATGATAGTGCTACAGAATATAGCGAACCTTAGAATTTCAAAGACGGTATCTCTTTACAGCTCTAAGCCCCTATTCTCAAGAGCCTAAAATAATGCCCTGCTAGATTTAGCACTTAGAACTAAACCACTTAAGTATTTGTTAGATTAAAACTGTTTAACAATATTTAGAATGTCTTTATATCTTAAGTGCCTCTTAATTCATGTTATAAATTTTAAAGTGATAAAAGCTTTGACAAATCACTTATCACTAGATGCGTTCAATGCACGAGTTTAATAATTTTTTATCTATTAGACAAAATTAACCCTATCCTCCCTTCTATTCTTCAAAAAATTGCATATACTTACGAATCTTTTAAAAACTTGTAAATTTAAAGGAAAAAGAAAATGATAAAATTGTAAAAATTACAGTATCGTTTTACTAATTAATTACTGAACGCTCTAACATTCAGCATTCAGATTCCAATCTTMGAAAGTAAATTTTTTCAATGATAAAAAATGTCAGCCACCTAGTGGACTTCGGTCTTCAGATTCAATGTTCAAACTTTCGTCTTCAGACTCCAATTTTATCAAGCGGGGCTCAAGTTGCTTTTAGCTTCAAACCAAAAGTTCTTTTAAACTGTTCTTGACTGCCTTTCACTCCTGTTTTTATGTCACTTCTGATTTTAGCTTAAAAAAGGCTAAAAAAGTCTATTTGGATGAGCAATCCTGGAGGTGCTTTTCAAAACAGCTCTAAGGCCCTGTTCTCCAAATCTTAAAACAGGCTACTTCCAGCTTTAAGCCAAAGTTATCTTGAGCTTTTCTTCATTGCTTCACTTCTGATTTTAAGTCACTTCTGATTTTAGCTTAGAAAATGCTGAAAAAAGTCATTTTGGAGAAGCAATCTTGGAGGTGCTTTTCAGAACAGCTTTTGCTTATTAGTGCTCTTGAAAATAAAAGTATTATATCAATTTTCAAAACAACTTTTTTAAGCAATTTAAGAAAAGCACAAGCTTTGCAGAACAGGCCTTCATTTATTRGTTAAGAGATTTTATGTATTTACAATGTTTTCTCTAATTTAGATCTTCTTCCATGATCCTTATCTTCCTTAACACCTTAATTGGACATAAAATTGGTACAGTGTAACAACGCATCCATTTGAAAACTCTTTTCATTATATCTAATTAAATCTTTCTTGCACATTTTTAGCACCTGTGGCTTGTTTTCCAGTGTTAGTCTTTCAGCCACCATACATGTTGTATGAGAATGACGAATGACTAAAAATAACTCCAMAGCACAAACAGCATGGAATGGGGAGCTATCTACATTAACTCACAATAGGCTTGGGAAATTAAACAATTTGAGTCTATTTGACACTACCAAATATATCTGTCTTTAAATGTTTAATCTAATCAGGCTCCAAATCAAGAAGAAATCACACACCCAAAAATTAAAATTAAAAAGGGACATATATTACTTGCAGATGTTCTGATGAAGCCGATCCTGGAGATCAATAAAGCTGTTGTATCTAGCTTCATCAAATGTTATGCCCCTTAAAACAGCACAAACAACATACTGGCGAACCATAGATGTCTGCATGACAAAACAAATGTTCACCAAGATCATGTGAACATCTAAAACTTAGCATACTAGAGGAACATTTTATCTAGTGTTTGTTGCAAATAAAATTCCAAACAAGAGAGAATTTTTTAGTTTATGAAGCGCTTACCTCTGGTTTTACATGTATCTCAAGCATCGAGTCTTTACTAAGATCTGAAACTCTATATGTAGGAATTGGATCAACCAGATTGAATATTCGAAGAGCTCGAGCCAGCCCTTCAAGGCAAAGCAAATCATACCTGAGTTTCAATAATATGAAGAGGTCAAAAAAATCTTTACATATCCCAGTATGCACTTAATACAGGTAAATGATTAATATTTTCTGTTATTTTCTTCAATTGTTGAGAATTGTAGTTTCAAGTGCCAAATTGTTATTCCATATTTTCAAAATTAACCAACTAATACATCAAAATTGTGCTGTTTCTTTTTCTATTCTTTTTTCTTTTCTGTTCTTTTTCTTTTTTTTTTGTGATATGGTTCTTCTATTCTTTCTAATCTTGATTCTGCTCAATTAATATGCTTGACTAACATATAGTGCAAACAAGTTTAACACAACAAAAAGAAAAGGCACAACCCTTGGCTATCACAAATTGTTAGTGTCTTTCCTCTTTAACAAAAAAGAAAAAAAAAAAAGAAATCTACCTCTTTCTTGTTCTATTCTTACTAAATCTGATTCTGTATAATTGATGTATTTACTGACATTTACGGAAAACAGTTTACCACTTAGGCCAAAATTACAACTATGTTTCCCCTGAATAAGTAATAGATAAATAAAAAATATACTTACTTTCTTTTTCTGTTCTCAGTACTTCTGATCAGAAACACAACTGTATAAAAAAGAAAGAATGCAAATTGCTACCAGACTCCCCGTTAAGATCATGCGAGATACATTGCATACACTATCAAAAGTACCTATTAGCTGGAACCTCAATTTTGTATATCACTTCTTCATCCTCCAATGCTTCTTCCTCGTCCAGGTGCTTTTCCTTCCTTATGATTGCCTTTTCGGTTGTCTGCATTTTCCCCCAAAAATTATGTTAAGAGTACATAAATTGACTCTGAACTCCATATATACTATCAAAAATTTAATCAAACGCGGCAATTATAAGTACATACAACGTCGTCGAGCTCGATGCCGAATTCGAAGCACAGCTCGTCGAACTCTTGCTCAGCTATGACAATTGAAATCAAATGCAGAAAAAGAGACGTAAGAATCACGTCCCTACTATATCCATACAGTACAGGAAGTTTGTCAAAGTGCTCGGGACTTACTGTAAGTACGACCTAAGGCTTCGAAGAGCCGATCTCTACCGACGCTCACGGTAGGCATAGTGGTGCTGGCGGCGGCGGAGCGCGAAGTAGAGGATCAATTCAGTCTTAGAACCCTAGATATTATGCTGCTCCCTGCAGATTACTATAGGCAAGGAATATTACTGGAAGTAGCGGTTACTTTTACTATCTCGCCCTTCTGATCCATCGCTATATTTTCTCTCTAAACCGTTTTTCCCTGCCTCCTGCCTATTTTGTCTCTCTAGACATGCATTCCTATTTTAAATTATTTTCACACTTTAAATAATTTCTCGCGCCGAAATAAGTAACATATAGTAATGGACTCCCTGGCTTCCCTGCTTGATGAAAATTTTATCTCATTTGAGAAGAAATTGCATTTCGTTCGAGAATTTGTTTCTTATTTATTCGTTGTGAAGAATTAACTGTTGTTAATTTTTGCTAATTATTTTTAGATAATTCTTGTTAATTATATTTTAAGGAATTTTTTGGCTAATTTGTTGTTAGATTATTGGTTAATGTTTTGTTAATTAATTATTAATAATTAACTTTTATTCTTGTGCAAATACGTTTACAATATTTGTCATATGAAGATAATTTGCTTGATTGTTGAATTGCGTGAAACTTTCTCTATTTCATCTCTTCTTATTTGTATCCCAACTCTTAACGTTCCTGTCTTCTTATTTGGCCGAGAAAGACAATTGTCATTACGCTATTTCTCCTTCTTTTTTGCTATTTCCTCTGCCTATGTCGACCTCAACCGGCCAGTTAGTTGATCATGTCCCTTGATCCTCGATCARGTGGTTATGGTCTCATCTGGTTGTAGAGCCGATCTCCTGATTTCTTGTTGTTTCTGCTGATCTGACTGACTTTTTCCTTCTGCTCATCGGACACCCTATGATCCATCCCTTCCTTAATTTTCATTATTCATCGAGTTCCTCAGCCATTTTGACTCATTTCTTCTTGGACTCATGTCTAATTCGGTCTTGCTCGACTAGCCGTTGTTTCCTGCCTCAACCGTTGACATTTGCTATTTTTAGGTGTCAATAATGAGAAAAGTTAGACAAATACTAATCATCTAAATATTTGAAATAGGACTCAAGAAAGTTAAGGTCCAATCCTTGTTGTCTTGTTGAGGTTTTCCACCAATCACTGCTACACATTAGAATTTATAAAGTTTTCGGAGACAATCGATTTCTTCTATCGTCYAGAATTCGACCGCTCTCGCTAATGGCACTCTTCGAAGCCATGATTGACACTGACATGACCAAAATATCTTGTGTCATCTTGGACATTGTCGAATATGTATGTGTATATCACTCCACCATTTCAGAATATCAAAATTTGTRCCTTTATCTACTTATGGGATCAAATCATAAATCTTAAGTTTGTCGATGCTTGATGAGGTTGATGTAGATTCTGTCATATATTTCTTGAAAAGATGGTAGGGGTCGATACTAGATCCGGATGAGCCCACACAGGATGAAAAAGCTGCAATTCTTGAACCCGAACCTAATGAAGTGGAATTACCAACTTTCTCATACAAGTTATACAATTCAAATAAAGTATCGTGAGTTCTCCACTTAAGACTAGCTAAGTCTCCCTTAAAAAAGCAAGTACTAGCTAAATCTTCCTTAGATTCTAACAAGCTATACAAATATTCTACGCTAGGTTCAAACCCCTGAACTTTTGCTCAAGGATGCAAATACAAAGCCAAGCAATAAARTAAAGACACATTATCATAGTATTCTTTATTTTTTAACATATCACCATATCTCCAATAACACCCAAAGATTAAGAAACTTTATCCTAATCCGGGAATGTYACCATTTACTCACTGATATAAATTTGCGAAAACTCAAAAGAATTTAGACCAAATAAGAAATACTTAATAATAAACAAAAACCAAAAATCATTCCAGTCAACAACCATCTTAATCCATAACATTCATTTAAATTAACTTCAGGGTATCATGGTTTGCACACAAGTGACCTCCTCGCACCATCAGGCTACACATCACCTGAAATGTAAAATGAGAGAAATGGAATGAGCTACAAAGCCCAGTAAGTAAATCTCATGCATGAATGCACGAATATGCCTTACATGCCATGAATTATAAAATTTTGCTTTCTCAATGAAAACTTTCTARACATTTCCATTTCGTAACTTTTTTCAAAATCTCTCCTTCCAAAATATATAACTTGTAAAACATTTCCTTTCATTATATTCGTGAGCTCACTGAGTGTAACACCTAGCCATTAAGCTGCAGTGGGCCATTTGTTCTTTGGAACCCGATTACATTTTTATCAGTAGAACCGCAAAGCGATTAACATTCCTTTACTTTTCCTTTCATCTCTTCACCTCCCACAGGTGAATCATTACCTTCCTCCCAAAGGGTCGGTTCGGGTGCGTCGGTCCCCCATGCCCTATTTCCTACTCACATCTTTCATGGCTAGGTTTACACTCCTTTCCAAAATCTTTAACATTTTCCTGAACACGCTACAATTTATAAAATATATTCCCTTTCAAAATTTCATTTCCTAAACCATTCACTTTTTAAATRTATGAATGCCTCATGCCAGGAATGATGTATAACACTAACTACATGCCCATGACATGAAATGCATATAATCGTAATTAACATGCCATTCGACATAATAATGGTATAAGATATAAAACACATAAAAACATTCCACACAATCAACACATTTGATAACATAATCCCATACCGCCACCATATAACACACAACAAAAGAGATAGGTGGTATAGGGGTTTACTTGCATAGAAATCTCACATCCAACACATTAATCCACCTAAAGAAATTCAGATACATCYATTCATACGCATTAATGAAATGTGAGAATTTAYTTACATAGAACTCAGATTCAATACACATTTAATTCACCTAAAGAAATCTCACATCCAACACATTAATCCACATAAAGAAATTCAGATACATCCATTCATGCGCATTAATGAAATGTGAGAATTTACTTACATAGAACTCAGATTCAATGCACATTCAATTCATCTAAGAGAAATTTAATTATAACAACAACACATATATGTTAATGAGAATGTGAGAATTTACTTACCCGGAGTCCTTTACGTTAAAGGTTTCTTATTTAAATAGCGATGTGAAATCCTTCAACTGTTCTCAATGTTAAGGCACGCGAAACGACCTAATTGTGATTATAGAAAGAAAGTCTATTTAACATGATCGTCCGAACTTAGATATTCAGTGTTTATTCCAAGAATGTCATTTGTCAATTATTAATTCATACTTAGTTACTACATTACCAATTATCACGTCTTTTAAAGGGTACAATTTCAACTCCTTAGCTCGGGTATTAAACATAATCTATGTTTTCCCACAATTTTTCTTTAGAATATAATTTCATAGGTCATAAATTTCAATATCAATTAATAATATTTTCACCTTTAAGTTCACAAAGTCTAAGCATTATGGGAGTGGTATTGGGTTCTCGGGTGCGCGCTAAACAGCCCTGGACATCTGGGCGCCTGGGTGCTGGGCACCGGGCGCTTAGGCACTCGCTG
Source organism: Rhazya stricta (assembly GCA_001752375.1). Taxonomy (NCBI): domain Eukaryota; kingdom Viridiplantae; phylum Streptophyta; class Magnoliopsida; order Gentianales; family Apocynaceae; genus Rhazya; species Rhazya stricta. The sequence continues at coordinate 316,154 of MEJB01000054.1, forward strand.
GCACTGGCGCTAGCACTCTCTGTTCTAGAAGCTGGCAAATAGCCAGTAAGGACTCATTTTTTCGGTGAACTTCGGCGACGAGTAGAACAGCAATGGCACAAGGTCTGGTAGGCGAGATGAAGAAACCAGCAACAGCAAGCTGAGGACTCAACCTTCGTGCTATTGCTGGACTGATAAAGCTTCTCTGGATGGCAATCGAAARGTCACAACCAGTGAATAGAGGGGATTTCGGTCGAGTAGAGAAGAAGAAGAAGAATTGAGTAGCTTCCGGAAAAGATCAGCTACTAACCGTAACAACTCCACCCCAGAAGACATTAGGTCAAGTCGCAAAGCAAYGCCGACGGCGATCGGCGAGTAAGACAACAGCGAGTAGACGCAGGGGAGAGATCAAACTTGTAGGTTAAGGCCCAAACAGATGAGTGCTCCCTGTTCTAGTCGAAGCCAACGAGTTGGAAGCACCCCGTCGAGCAGCGATTTCCAACACCAGTACTCATCCGATCGTGTAGAGGTTGCACAATAACRAGCAGCAAGACGGTAACTGAGGCGACAGTAATAAGGACAGCGAGTTTCAGATCTGGGTAACACCCCCTTGCACKGGTTGTAACCAGTAGGAGGCAATCCATCGGCTATGCGCATAGAGAGGACGTGCGACTTCGATGTCCGAATCGAGCCGCGGAGGGGGAAAGATCCAGATCTGCACGACAACTCTGGATTTCTGATGGCGAAGCTGCGTCAGGCAGGAGGAAGAGGAGAGAAGAAGAAACACAATTATTGCCACGAGGATTAACAACAATGAGAACGGAGGATGGCGGCGGCTGAGAGAGGAAAAGGTATTGCGAGCGGCAGGATTTTTGGGAGTGAGGGCGACAACGGGTAGGGTGGGTTAGGGTTTCTGGGGAGTAGGCGGCGGCGGCACAATGGGGAGGAAAAAGAAGACTTAAGGTTTTTTTTTTTTTAACTTGGGCCCTAACCCAAATTTTTCAGGCCTTCCCATCCGTAACTGATCCAATTTATTAAGTTAAATTCAAYGGGCTTTCTTTAGAAAAAGGTCTAGCTTCCGACTGAGAAATGAATAGGCCCACTAGTCGAGCCTCTAACTAACTAAAGAYCTTAATCCGACAAATACGAAAATTCTGTACTTATTGAAATAACAACCACATAGAAATTTATTCAACCCTAGTTGGCTCACAAATTCGCACGATCAAACAAAAATTCATAAAAGGAAATCTCAGGTATTACATCTCCAAACTTGTCATGTTCTAAATAAGWTATTAGTATAAGCTACTCTAATTAGTGTAGGAATCATATGGTGAATTGTTGGAAAATAAGAGTCGAAAAGAAGTAGTGTGACTTCTTTAAACATTTTYAGGAAAGATGAAATTAATTTGGCATCCTCAAAATATTTGGTGGTTAATTCAGGCTCGAAACCTTGATTTTGACAAACTTCTATGAATTGGTTATGGTAAGGCATAGCAAAGTCAAACATATCATAAGTGTAATTCCACCTAGTTTCAACATCTATCTTAAAAATCTTGTAACTTAAGCCTTGTTCATAACGCAAGGTTTTAAAATGTTGGGCTCTAATGGAATAATGTTTAATAAAAGACTATATGTCTAATAATTGTAACTAAATCTTCTATATTCTTATATCTATCCTTAACACACAAATCTAAAACATGACATGGACACTTATTGTGAAAAATTCTACCATCTAGCATAGGAGACATGTAATTTAAGAGTAGGAATTGAAGCATAGTCTCTAGTATTATCAAAAGAAATACATACAATCTTATTTAATATTCTAAACTCACGACAAATAGCACTAATTATTCTAAAAATATGACTAGCATTGTGTGGATATTCAAAACTTCTAACACCTAATAGTCTTTTTTATATATTCTACTCTATATCGATCTAATGACAAGTGATGCATATGTAATGTTCTTCTGCCCCACCGTTCCAACTATCACATGTTAATAAGAAATAACCATTCCTAGAATCAAGACTAGCTATAATTCCATCCTTCACTTCTTTGTATACCATAAGAAGATCGGTTCTTAGTGTTGATATAGGAATCCTTTTATAACTAGGGTTTAAGCAACTACTAACAAATAAGGTCAACTCCAGATGTTCACCTAAACCTATTGTTGTACCAGTGGTAACTACTAGTCTAGCCATAACTTTCCTAGTTCTTTCGTGATTGTAATTAAAATTACCACTAATATTCCTCCCAAGGTTTGTATTTCTATTTGTCTAAGGTTAGTTTCTTTCTCATGGAAGGTTTTCAAATTCCTAGTTAACGTACCTGTTCCCTCCCTAGTTTTCCAACTCAACTCGGTTCGGTAAATCTTCCATATACCTTAACCTYTAACCAAATTTTTCTCAAACCATTTCCAACATTTTGCCGTTYGGCTTTCTACATGTTTTTCTATGTTTTGGTGGTGGCATGGCACCACTTTTGGGTATTGCATGACACCACTTTTGGGTGTGGACATAGGACTAAAATCAAGGGTGGTTAGCATGATCTTTTCCCCCAGTTCTTCTATATCTATATCTTCATTTCAATCTTGATTATCTAAACCTTGCGACAAATCTATACCCTTATTAATTTCCTAATTACTATTAATAATCATGTTTAATGATGGGGGGACTCACGGCTGACCAACGGGCTTACTGGAGTTTCGAACCAGTGCAATCCTCCTGCTTTTGACAGGATTCGAACCCGGGTTGGCTCTGATACCAT
>MEJB01000382.1:0-10340 GCA_001752375.1 Rhazya stricta
TTAAAGGTTCAACTTCCGGCTAACCGATTAAATAGACTTATAAGCCAAACCGTTAGCCAACGATTACATGTCCAATCTAGCTGGCACACATTTTACATAAAATCAACGAATTTAGTAAAGGAAAATTCGGGGTGTTACAACAAGCTCATGTACTTTATACACCACTCTGCATTCCTAGTTTCCCTTGAACTAATATTTCTACGGATTTTGTGTTAGCATTTCCCTGAACTAAGAGGAGAAGAGATTCTATATTTATTGTTGAYGGGTTTTCAAAGATGGTTCATTTCATTGCATGTCATAAATCTGATGATGCATCTAATATTGTTGATTTGTTCTTTATGGAAGTTGTTAGATTGCATGGAATTCCTAGAATGTTTTTGATGGGGATACTAAGTTTTTGAGTTACTTCCGAAAAACTTTGTGGAGTAAGTTGGGTACTAAGTTGTTGTACAGACAAATTGAAGTTGTAAATAGAAATTYAATGATATTATTCCATTCCATAATTAAAAAGAACTTGAATACTTTGGAATCTTGTTTGCCACATTATAATAGACATGTTCATTCTCCTACTAACTATTCACCTCTTRAGGTTATCTTTGGTTTCAATCCTTTTACCCATTACCTATGCATGAGCAGGTCAATTTAGATGGTCAAACAAAAGGCTGAATTTGCTCGGAAGATTCTTGATCAAGCACGATTGAACATAGACAAAAAAATCTCAACAATACATTAGATAAGCAAATAAAGGAGGGAAGAAAGTTGTTTTTGAGCCTTATGATTGGGTTTGGATCCATACATAGAAAGAAAGATTTCCTGAGCAAAGAAAATCAAAGTTTTCACCTAGGAGATGGACCATTCCAAGTGATGGAAAGGTTTAATGATAATAGATACATATTGGAGTTACGTGGTGAGTATGGTGTAAGTGCTACATTCAATATTTCTCTTTGGAGTGCCTTTGAGATTTCAAAAGAAAAATCGATGGCTAAGCTAGGCACGAGAAGGGAATTGCGAAGAGAGATAGAGAAGGTGAGGGAACTGATAGGTTGTGAGGGATTTGGGAAAGTTTCTCTTTTGAATGCTTGTTAGATTTCCCTTTTGAGTGTTCCATATTGTATCTAGTGGTGGTGCTCTTTAGTTGCAGTCCCAACTAGCATTAGATCTTGTAATATGTCTTTAGTATTAAATGTAAGTTTGTTTTATTTCTGGCATCAAATCTTGTAATATATCTTTCGTATTACATGTAAGTTTGTTTTCTTTCTTGATCCTATATCCATTTGGTATTAGAGACATGCTGTGTTCTTGTTTACACGCCTTTTATTGAAATGTTTTTTCAAGATTTTAACTCTTTGTGTACTTATTAGACTAAGAAAGCTTGGTATGATGACTTTTATTAGATACAATAGATGTTTATGATTAGCATGATCGTTATCATACAGACTCTATAGGAATCTCTGTTTGTTGTCCTTATTGTCATCATTTAGAGTATAAGGAAATTATTGCCAAGAATTTTAGAATTACTGGATATTTTGATATCATATACCTTACAAACTAGAGTATAGAGTGTAATGATATGATAACTGAATTATGCCATTATATATCTAATGGATCTTATTGAGCTTTATTACTTTTCGAACATTAGTACAACTTAGAGTTCAAATATCATTAGTTCTTGTTCAAGTCCACTATATCTTGCTTGATTCTCCTTCCTTGAATTCTGTCTCCGGGCAGCTAGGTCGTGTAGTTAAGACTTATCTAAGCAAGGGTAAAGTGTTAAGGGTTGTAAATAGTTTGACCGATCATTCCACAGACAAAACTCTGGGGCCCAGGTGCCCGGCGCCAGTTTCTGGGAGTGCCCCAATGCCCAGGCGTTGGGTGCCCCGCGCCCAGGCTCGATGCCCGACCCGCCCTAGCGCCCAGCAGCAACCAAGTGGTCCAACCAGATGCCAAGCGGCCCAGTGGCTAGTGCCAGGGGGCCCAGTCGCCCAGATGCTGTTTGTGCGCGACTCGCTTGAACGCATGCCAGGAATCCAATACCGTTCCCGCAACATTTGGATATCGTGAAATTTTAAGGTGAAAACGTTAACTCTAATATTGAAATTGTAATGATTTGTACATAATTAATGCCAAAGTGAATTGATAGGAGAAATAGATTATGTTTACCAAGCCGAGCTAAGAGTTGAATTGTAACGCTTAAAACTGATATTCCGATAATAATGGGGAACTAAAATGAATTTAATAAATTTATAAAGGACATTCTTGAATTAAACACATAATACCCTAGTTGGGATGATTGAACTAAGTAGACCTTCTTTCTGTAATCACAACCAGGTTATCTTGAGGCCTTACGTTGAGAACGGTTGAAGGAGTTTACATCACGACTTAAGTAGGAACCCATTAATGTAAAGGACTCCGAGTAAGTAAGCCTCCCATCTCATTAACATTATAAATGAATGAAATTGAACTCTTTTAATTGCTCTATAATATGTTGTGTACAGGATTGTATGTTGATGTGTGTATTTATGTGGAATGTTACATGTGTTCATATCCTGTATCACTTTTATGTTGAATGATATGTTATCATGTTTTATATCTTGTACTGTTTGTCGAATGTTATGTTATATACGGTTGTATGCATTTCATGTCATGAGCATGTAGTTAGAATTCTACATCACTTTTGGCATGAGCCATTCACACACTTAGAAAGTGAATTGTAACACCCCAGGTTAGGAACCGTCCTAASCCRAAAATGTTACATCATTCYGTTTCACAATAACAACCATCTAATTAAAATTCAACAACCTCCAAAAGAGTCAAAAATAATCTCAACAAATCCTCACYCTTTCAACAATCATTCAAAAGAGAAATGCAACGGGAGTCTTTTCAATCSATTCAAAAATAAAACTCACAATTTTTACTTCAAGAATTTAAAACACTCAAAATAATTAATCTYGGTTCATAATCAACATAAAACCAATTCCCCAGGTMCCSAAGCTAGCCCACAAGCATCCTCRTCGTCCCATYTRGTTACATATCATCTGCAATGAAACATGAGGGAAAGGAATGAGCTAAAATGCCCAGTAAATAATTCTCATGCATGGATGCATGAACATGTCCTACATGYGAAAATTCAAGTTCCTCCTTTTCAATGGAAAACTTTCCAAAACATTCCATTTTCAAAACTCATTACAAACATTCTCTTCAAAATTTACTTACAATAAAACTTTCCATTTCCTTTCATTCGTTCGCRAGCTCACTAGAGCGTAAGCCTAGGCACTAAGCTTGCAGTGGGTAATTCTTATTTGGAACCAGATTCCATTCCTACCGGTAGAACCGCAAAGCGGTCAACATTCCAAAAAAAGGTTTTCATTCCATTAAACATTCCATTCATACCTACCCTCCAAGAGGGTAGGGTCGGGTGCGCCGGTCCCCCACGCTCCATTTCCCACTCACATCTTTCGTGGCTAGTATTACACTCCTTTCTTAAAAGCATTAACATTTCCAAAACTTTAACGTTTTCTTTCAAAATTCCATTTTCTAACCGTTCACTTCTTAAATGCGTAAATGGCACATGCCAAATGAGATGTAAACTTCTAACTACATGCTCATGACATGAATCGCATATAACTTACATAAAATAACGTTCGATAAATAATACATGATATGAAATTACAACAGCATTCTTAAACGTAAAATACTACTAACAACAAACAATTCGACTTTCGTCACCATTCAATAAATCAACATAATAATTCCACACAACACATCCCAACAATTAAAAGTATTCATTCCACATGTCAACATAAAATTCCACATAACACATACTCTAACAATTAAAAGCATTCGCATTCATTTATTTAAAAATGATATGAATGAGAGGATTACTTACCCGAAGTCTTATACGTAAACGGGTTCTTACTTATATCGAAAATAAAGTCCTCCAACCGACTTCAACGTATGCCCTCGAAATAACCTAATTAGTTATCCAAAARGAAGATATACTTAGTTTYGATTATCTCAATTTGAGTATTAGGTGATTATTCCAACAATGCCTTTTATAAGTTTATTATTCCAATTTCATTCTCATAATATTAATATATTACATTTTAAGTTATATTTTGACTTCTTAGTTCGGGTGTGAAAGATTTCCTAACTATGTTCTCCGCGAATTCAAATTAAGGTATTTTTATTACATGGTCATACAATTTTCATTAATAAGTGGTGAGTGTTCACCTCGACTTCACAATATTCGGATGTTGAGCGTAAATGGATTCCTGAACATATGTCAAAGGCGTCACAAAATGGTTTCGAGCGTCTGGGGCGTCGATGCGGCCTGAGTGGTCGGGCACTGGACGTTAGGCAGTCGTCGCTCACTAGGCGCCTGGGCCGTCGCGCTCTGGCACCTGGGCGCGTCGCGCTGGGCCTGGCTTTGCTCACTGGATGGCTGGGCGTCACGCTAGGCCCCTGGCGTTTGCTGGGCAAGAGCTTGGCGCTGGCCACTGCTGGTCCCGCCAAGGAGCCAGATCCTTGGGTCACGAACAGCATATGTGCGGCACGAACAATTCGGGTTCTGCTTCGACGCTATGCCGCGAAAGAAACCAGTTTCTGCTCAAGCTCCCGGCGTCTGGTTGACGACGTGGGACAACCGGCGACGCGAGCAGCAATGATAGAGAGTCAAAACGACAACCCCCGGAATCTGGTAGACGCGGTTGCTCTGGCCGAACGTCCGCGAGGTCTGAGTGGCACACAGCGACCATTTCCGGGTTGGCACTGCAACGGATCTGGAGGTGGGTTGGGTCGACGCTGGCGAGTCCAAGAGCGAGAAGGAATCAAAAAAGAGACAACAGGCAATCTCCGTGTGTGGCGCCTGGCGGTGGCGTTCGAGTAGCGACGCGCTGCGATGACCGATCGCAAACTGTGGCCACACTTGCCACTTTCAAGCTCGGCCATGGAGGAAAGGAAAAGGAGAAGGAGAAGCTGCGAAAGCCATGGATGCAGCAACGTCGGGTCTGGTAGAGAGAGAAGGGAGACGGGCGCGGTGCGTAAGGAAGGAGAAGATGGGTTCCTAGGGCTTTTTTCTTTTTCTTTTCTTTTCTTTTCCTTTCTTTTTAATTTTCCTTATATATTTTCTTTTCTCTTTTTTAATTTATTTTTTGTGGGCCGTAATCCAAAACCGTCGGGCCTTCCCATCCACATCTAATCCAAAACCCGTAAATTAAACGTAATAGGCTTCCTTTCGACAAAAGCCCAACTTTCAACTTACTAATACATAGATCCAGAAGTCGAGCCTTTAGCCAATGATAACTCTTATTTGATACGGATAACCTTTCTGCACCTATTAAACGTGAAATTTAAAAGAAATATTAATCATATAAAATGTCCAATCCTAGTTGGCGCACGTATTTCATGTAATATCAAACAGATTTAATAAAAGTAAAATTCGGGGTGTTACATGAATAGTTAGAAAATGAAATTTCAAAAGAAAATATTAAAGTTTTCAAAAAGGAGTGTAAACTTAGCCACGAAAGATGTGAGTGGRAAATGGGGCGAAGGGGACTGGCGCCCCAACCCTACCCTCTTGGAGGGTAGGTAAGAATGGAATGTTCACCTCCTTGGAGGTGAAAATATCGAAAGAAAACTTCTTTTGAAAAAGGAATGTTAATCGCTTTGCGGTTCTACTGGTAGGAATGTAATCAGGTTTCAAATAAGAATGGCCTACTGCAAGCTTAGTGGCTAGGCGTTACACTCAGTGCGCTTACGAATGAAAAGAAATGGAATGTTTTACTGTAAGTGAATTTTGAAGGAAATGTTTTGTAATGAGATTTCAAAAAAGGGAATGTTTGGAAAGTTTTTCATTTAAAAGGCGAAATCTTAAAATTTCATAATATGTAGGACATGTTTATGCATTCATGCATGAGGTTACTTACTGAGATTTTTAGTTCATTTCTTTTTCTTATGTTTCATTTCAGATGATATGTAACCAGATGGGCCGAGGAGGTCACTCGTGGGCGAGCTATGATACTTGGGAACTTGTTTCAAACTTATTTTATGTAATAAGATAATTATATTTTTTTTCAAATGGTTTAAATTCTTGAAGCTTCTGCAATTTTTGTTTGAAAAAATGTTGAGTTTTAAATAATAGTTGATTATTTGCAAGTGAAGTGACGTAATATTCTCAGCTTAGGATAGTTTCTAATCTGGGGGTGTTACATATAACCGTACCCTCTAGGTATTGAAGCCTACATAGATGAAGGAGTTAAATAAGATTGATTTCATGAGATCAACTCTAGTAACGCTCGAGATATAAACTATATACCTAAGATTGCATAATATGTTTGTTTTGCACTACTTGTTTTCCGTTTATCCTTATTCTAGCATAACCGTGACCTCAATTTAATAATTATATTATCAATAGAAATCCTTGGTTCTTATGGTTAGTTGGGATATAAGTTTGTAGGCGGACTCGTAGTATAATTTGAGATATAGTAAATTAAGAAACACTGCCAGTTTTAGTTGGTAAGCCTCAAACCCTAATATTTTAGCTAAGCTGCAATTCATCCATGACTCTATATTAAGGATATTTTAAGTGCATGATTATCTCTCTGTCTTAGGGACATCTCCCTATAAGTCACGTAAGGAAATTCAACCCAGAACTTGAATCATACTTATTTTATTCAACTCTGCCCATGTTGGGCAAAAATAGTCATTGTTAGCTTTGTTTTTCCGAATTTAGTAACTCATCATAGTTTGATACATGAATTAGCTAAGAATATATCTACTATGTGTTTTAGGTTACCCTACTCAGGATTACAAGCTGAATTTTGTAGGAGGATCACGTCTACAGGTGAGTCCCTCCGTTTTATGTAAACTGCCAAAATAAATGGTTTTGTTATTCTAGTGATGCATTTTCAAGCCTTCTCAATTGTTTTAATGTGAGTTCTTCAAACCTATTTGTAAATGCATTGCATCAGATTACTTTGTATCATGATTTCGACCTTAATGTGCTTTAGAGCTACCTTTTGGGTGGGCATTATTCACTTAAAGTATTGATTTGAAAAAGTCATTTTGATTTCTTAGAAACTTTACTGATTTGATATTTGTGGCTTGAATTGATTGTGAACTTGTGATTATGGATTCGATTGTGAAAGATGAGTACTTTGTCGATTGTCTCAAGAAACTATCTGAACGAGCAAAGTATTGTACTTGCCTAGTTACCAATATGAGCACCTCTTGAATCGCCAGTCTTAAGTTCTCAAGATAGCCATATGGCCTAGCCAATGGCCACCCCACTGGTGGACGGGGAGTGCATTGAGCAGAGACGGTCGCATCTTAGGCACTCGCCATGCGATTTGGACATTCGTGCCCTTGGTTAGGAGGTATAGCCCGGGAGAGCGATCGACTCCTTGTTACCCTACTATTGGGTATTATTTATTGATTGATGGGGTTATAAGGTGAAAGTTGCACCCATATGGGGTTATAAAGTAGGTATATTGACCCTACAGAACTAGATAAGTTATTGGGTATTCTACTAACTTTGAATTTAGTTTGCACTGAACATTAACTACTTTAATGCATTTTTATTGAGCTTCCGCATATTTTAAATATTTTCTAAAAGATTCTTGCGTTTCTAGCTATGTTTTGAAAATAAATCATGTGCACTTGAATTATTATTTATAATATAGGCAATGCACCCACACCCTAACTCTGAGCTTAGCTCATCGATTTTTCTCACATTTTTTAGTGACAGGTGCAGACTCTTAGGGAGTTTATGTGGTATTAGCTCTTTGTATTTGGGAGATTTATTATTGTAAGGTGATGTACTTTATTAGACTTTTATTATTCTATTTATGGTTGCAGTTGCTTTGACTGTTAAATTGTATTGACTGCCAAGAGGCAGTAGCGGAACTTAGGGGAGTGCAGGTTGTCACACTCCTAGCTCGCAAAAGATATTTGAAACAAAGGAAACAAGGAAAAAAGATAATCAAACTTGCCTTACAACCAAAGCTCTAATACCAACKTATGCAATCCTCTTCCTAACCCATAGAACGAAACCCGACAACAAGCAGAAAAGTAACCCCAAGTCTTCAAGACTCAAGTTCGTGGGACTTTGACCCCATTGCCTAGAGAGATCGACTCCTTGTTASCCTACTATCGGGTATTATTTATTGATTGATGGGATTATAAGGTGAAAGTTGCACCCATATGGGGTTATAAAGTAGGTATATTGACCCTACAGAACTAGACAAGTTATTGGGTATTCTTCTAACTTTGAATTTAGTTTGCACTGAACATTAACCACTTTAATGCGTTTTTACTGAGCTTCTGCATATTTTCAATATTTTCTGAAATATTCTTGCATTTCTAGTTATGTTTTCAAAATAAATCATGTGCAGTTGAATTATTATTTATAATACACATAATGCACCCACACCCTAACTCACTGAGCTTAGCTCACCAACTTTTCTCACATTTTTTAGTGACAGGTGCAGACTCTTAAGGAGTGTATGTGGTATTTAGCTTTTTATATTTGGTAGATTTATTATTGTAAGGTTATGTACTTTATTAGACTTTTATTATTCTATTTATGGTTGTAGTTGCTTTGACTGTTCAATTGTATTGACCACCAAAAAGCAGTAGCGGAACTTAGGGGAGTGTAGATCGTCACACTTCTAGCTCGCAAAACATTTTTGAAACAAGAAAAACAAGAAAAAGGGATAATCAAATTTTCCTTACAGCCAAAGCTGTAATAGCAACTTATGCAATCCTCTTCCTAACCCATAGAATGAAACTAGACAACAAGCGGAAAGTAACCCCAAGTTTTGAARACTCAAGTTTGTGGGATCTTGACCCTGTTGCCTAGAGAGACAAGAACTAAGAGTCACTAAGAAAGGGTAGGCACCACACCTAGCAATCAAGAGCTAACATATGAATCCTCGTTGATAAATCAAGATAGTAGAACGCCACAAGCAATAGCTTGATAAGCTCAAGGTTGGAAAAGGCTTTTTCAAATATCATTAGTCCTTAAAGTGTCATCATTCTATTTTACAAAGTCTTGAATAAAAGGCATCTCTCAAATATCAAAGCATAAAATTGTAGACAATTTTTTGACCTTTTTGTAGCATCCTGAACCATTGGAATCGGAGATTGGATAAGAAAGATATGCTCAAATTACAAAGCTTTGTCGAAACTGTCCAACATCATCCAATCAGCTTCACTTTGCATTTAACACCTTTATATATGATTTCATATTCGTATCAATGAACATATAATTAGTTGAATTTAGGGCCAAAAAAGTTGAATCTAGATTTTCTCATACTATAGGATCTATTCATATGCAATTCAAGTATATCAATCARAAGCTTCACTCCTTGAAAATTTAAAGTATGTGCATATAATTTACTCGAATTCAGAACCAAATGATTCTTTCCTTCTACAATGCAATTTTTATGTGAGCATGTAAAACACATAATTAAGAAGCTCTACTCTCAAAATAAATCAGTTTGTTAAGAACTTCTATGAGCGTTCTACTTTTAAATTGTATAGCGTAGGGAAGATGCTCAAATTTGAGAGTGTAAAAAGGGGTGCCTATAATAAATGCATCAATTGGAAGCTCAACTTCACTATTTAATCACAAATCAAGAACTTTCTACAGCCTTTAAATAGTTTTTTTTCAATTTGCAATTTTGATTTGAATTATGAGAGATGCACTCTTGATATTATCCATACAAAAGGGAGAGCAAGGGGTTGGGGTTGGATTAATGGAACCAAATTCCTATGGTTGTGGAGATGAAACTAAATGAACATTGTAGAATCCATAAATCTAATCTTTTTTAGGACTATCGAACTATCAAATGGCTTGATGAAGTGCTGGTGCAGGAGTTATCAGTATGCTTGTGCTATTCCGAACACCAAGAGGAATATGTATTAACATAAAAATAGATTCAACGATTTCTTTATCCTGAAAGGATCAGATTCCTTAACGATCCTCCAATTTAGAAAAGCTACAACAAAAACTGTGTGAGATCAAATTCAACTAACTCTAAAGGAAGAAGAAGCTTCCTTGGTTTTATATTCTAATAATCGATATGATGAATATGATAACTGAATTAGTCCTTAATGCTGACTAAAGTGTTTTTTCCAGTTACCACTCCAATAAAATGGAGCAAAGGTAAAAAGTAAAATCCATTAACTTAAAGTGTCTTTTCCATTTATCATTTGTTCCACCGAACTTCTACCCTCTTCCACCAAAATCCCTCTCTCATAAGACAAAAGGAGAAAGAGTCATATACAAGTTAAGTTCCTAAAAAGACACTAATGCTAGGGTGGATTTAACAAATAAAATG
>MEJB01000382.1:44048-55886 GCA_001752375.1 Rhazya stricta
ACTGAGAAATGAATAAGCTCAACAAGTCGAGCCACTAACAAACTGAAGACCCTAATTCCATAAAACGATATTTTTGTACTCATTAAACGTACAATTAAAATAACAACTAGATAGAAATGTTTTTAACCCTAGTTGGCACACAAATTCACATGATTAAACAAAAATCCATAAAAAGAAATCTCGGGTGTTACATTATGCCTCCATGTCCACCAACCATCGCCTTCTTTCTCAACAAACTCACCAAAGTAACAAACAAATATTCGAGGGCTCAAATAATGTCCTTTTTCTTTTTAGTTTTTAAATATTCGAGGGCTCAAATAATGTCCTTTTTCTTTTTAGTTTTTATTTTAGCTTTTCTTAAACACGTTTCTTGCTAATCCCTTGTGAATTTGTGGGGGATCTATCAGTGCAAAAATAATATATGTCTTTTTTATTTTTATTTTTTAATTTTACTTTTTTTAAACACGTCTCTCACTAACCCCTCGAAAATTTGCAAGGGCTGTCTTTTTTATTTTTCAATTTTAATTGTAATTTTTACTTCTTTTAAACAAGTCTCTCGTTAATCCCTCACAAATTCGTGAGGGATCTTCGAGGGCTCAAATAATATATGTTTTTTAAATTTTAAATTTTAATTTTACTTTTTTTAAACAAGTCCTTCGCTAATCCCTCTTCAATTTTCAAGGGATCAAATAATTGTCTTTTTTATTTTTAATTTCAATTTACTTTTCATAAACAAGTCCCTCGCTAATCCCTGACAAATATGCGAGGGACTGCGAGGTCTCAAATAGTATATTTTTATTTTTAATTTTAATTTTATTGTTTTGAAGAAGTCTTTTGCTAATTCCTCGCAAATTTATGACGGATCTGTGAAAGCTAAATGAAAAAGGAAAAATTGAAATTAAAATTAAAAGTCATATGTTTATAAAATTAAAATGCCGAAGAATATCCCTCACAAAATAGCTAGGGATATGCGACGACTTGCGTGAATATAATGACATGTTCTATTATATACATATTGCAATCGATTGACCCTCGCAAAATGGTCACTAAATTTTGCGAGAAACTTTTTTGCACCAAAGTTGCGAGATTTTAGAAAGGGATTTCATTTTGGATGCTATTCACTCGCAAACATCCTACCCATTTTGTGGCAGCTGCAAATCCATTGCAAAATTAGGAGGGATTTTTAAGCGCTCGCAAATCCGTTGCAAATTTGCAAGGGATTTTTAGCTCCCCAAAATATTCGATTGAAAATTTAACTTTTTCTTGTAGTGGAGCTTTCGCTTATTTTGAGTATTTCCTAAAGATTCATTCATATTTGAAATGTTATTTACAACTGACATAGCGCACCCACTTGGGACTCACGAAGCCTAGCTCACAAATTTTTTTTTTTCACATGTTTTTGGTGGCAGGTGGACTAATAGAGAAGTGAAGTGTTACTAAGCCCTAGGAGTGTTTATGTACTACTATAGTACTACTGTATATAGAGATATSTAATARTTTTAGAGATTATATATTGCTTTGAGGTTTGCAACTATCTCCTAAGAACAATTATTTTATGTTTTAGTTGTAATTTTTGGGAGATGCTAGACTTGTCAGATTATCTACTTAAAGTATAGTTGTTGTTTGCACCCCATTATTCTATTATATATGTCATTTTGTACAATCATATTGACTATTGAGAAATAGGCGATGCCCGTACATTTCCAATCATACCTAGGGTAGGGTGGGTTATCGAACTTGGAATATAATTAAACAAATTCTCAAGGGCATTTTCATTATACATGCCAAAGATTTACTCAAACATTTTGGGGTGAATGATGCAAAGGAAATTTGTACACCAATTAGCACATCATTAAATATTGACAACCATAAGAAGGGTAAGAAGGTTACTAAGATCAAATATCAATGTATGATCAATAGTTTACCCTGTTTGAGGGCTAGTAGGCTAGATATTATGTTGGTTGTATATTTGTTTACATGTTTTATTTTGAGATATCTTATTGGTTTTTGTAAATCCCATAATAATATTCTATGAATTTTTATAATGACATATGCAAACATTGTGTGTGAATCATGATAGGAACATTTGACAAGCTTATTTGGAATCAAGATCTCTATGGATTTTCAAATGAAGCAACTCAACTCATTTAAGAAGGTTATCTATAGGTTATATTCTAAGTACATAGGAACTCTACTTTATCTTCCATGTACTTGGATTTAAAATTGATTTACATTTCTCAAGCCTTTCAGTCCTTGCACAAAACATTTTAAAGATGTTTTCCAAATGTGTTGTAAGGATTTATCTTATGGAAAACCTTAGGTGTTCAACTAACGAAGGTGTTTAGAGCCTTTGAAGTATCCGTGGAAATGAATCCAAAGTGTTTTCATACGTTAAACTCATGATCCCTGTTATGTTAGCTATCCTATGTGCATATTTTGTAAGTYCGACTCGATGAAGGTTCGAATGGTACAGGGATGGAAATCGGCCATCCAAAAGTTCCAAGAATTATGTCGAAACCTAGTTCTGAACCAGGATTTGTGTTGACCTTGGCCATCCAAATTTGGCTGTTGTTAATTATGAATTTCGTCAAGTGAGGCCTTTAGGCATTGATTCATGTAGCATCGATCATCAAAGGACTTCATACTCCCAAGAAGCACTTTGGATTGAAGGTCTGGACATTTGAAGCTCTTTAATATAAGTCAAATATCCATCTAGTTAGAGTCTGGATGGTATATCAGATGCATCCTAATCTAGTTCAACCATCCAAATTAGGCAAAACTTCTTTCAAATAATTCTTTTTTAAACCGTTACAACAAGAGGTATTTATAGGAATATTTTCTCATTTTTAAGCACCTATCCAGAGAATTTGAAAGCTACAACACAAAGGAATATCTTGAAAATCTCATCTTTCGTTATTCTCATCTTATCTTAACTTTGTAAATTACTTCAAAGATCTTTATTGTCTATTCTCACCCTTTATAGTGAAATCCTATAAGACTTTTCATCTACACTTTTGAGAAAATATTCTAAGGTTGTCTATGGCATAAAACCTTTATGATAAAAGGTGAACATTAAGGTGGTTGCTGAAACCAAGGGTTAAAAGATTTGTAAAACCTGTGGGCGAACCATATTAGTTGTAAAGTCTTTGTGACTTATTTACTTAGTCAATCTGAAAATCGTAACGGTGTGACCTTAGGTAGTGGATGTAGATTTCAGGAAAAATCAAGCCACTATAAAACTTGTATTTCTGATGTGGTTGCCTCTCTATCTTTATTGCTTAYGATTACTTCATTTTTCATAGCATGTACTTCTCACCAAATACATAGAATTTATTAAACCTACAAAGTTTTTGATATTTTTTCGAAAAAGATGAAAAGTTTGAGTTTATTGCTAAAATTTTTTAAAATCCATCCTTCTCTTTGGTACATTTCAATTTTTCTTACCTAAGTTTGGCATCCCAAATATGATATCTTTGATTTATTTAGCTATAAGGATGCTGATAATGACAATGTAATTCGAAAACTTCCAAGAGATTGTACATATACACAAAGTCATTCCAAGCAACCAATTATTTGTTATCCCACTCAATGAATAAGAACTAGGTGGTACTTTATCAATAACATTTCCATATGTAATCTCAAATTAAACATAGAAACATTRGTGATGCTTTGTGTGATGATATTTGATTTGCCTCTCTATCTTTATTGCTTGTGATTACTTTGTTTTTGCTTTTCATAGCATGTACTTCTCACCAAATACATAGAATTTATTACACCTACCAAGTTTTTGATAATTTTTCCAAAAGGGTGAAAAGTTTGAGTTTATTGCAAAAAGTTTTAAAAATCCATCCCTCTTTTGGGTACATTTCAATTTTTCTTACTAAAGTTTGGCATCCCAAATATGATACTTTGATTTATGTGGTTATAAGGATGCTGATAATGAAAATGTAATTCAAAAACTTCCAAGAGATTGTACGTATGCACAAAGTCATCCCAAGCAACAAATTATTTGTTATCCTGCTCAATGAATAAGAACTAGGTGGTACCTTATCAATAACATTTTTGTATGTAATCTCAAATTAAGCCTAGAAACATTCATGATGCTTTGTGTGATGACATTCGATTTGTGGCTATGCAGGAACAACTAATTTGAAAGAAATTGTGTGTTGAAACTAGTCCTTAGACTCGGTGATCATCCTATTATTGATATAAACGAAATATATGAACACGAGTTTGTCAATAGAAACAGTGCTAGACTTGTTGCCTAAGGACTCACTCAAGAAGAGGGCATTGACTATGATGAAATCTGACCTATAGTTACAAGGAACGTAAATCTTGAATGTCTAACCCAATTTATTGATCTTCAAATTATAGGTATATTCTTCTTCATGTAGTTGAATAGGTCTTTCAGTGAGCTTTGATGAAGTWTTTTTCCTTTCAGTTCATATTGAATGTAAACATTTAATTTTGATCGTTCAATTGAAGAAGCCAATAGAATCATATATTATATATAAGCTACTCGATCTATAGTTGGATATTGCAACTAATTTAATTTTCTGTTGTTTCAGAATTTCCCACCAAAAGTTAACTTCATCTGTAAAGAGAATTAATCTCGATTGCTTTGTTGATAATAAAAGTATCCTTCTCAAAAACATCAATTGGTTCCACTCCAAGTGTAGTTTTAGAAAGCCGAAGGTTTAGTTAGACTAAAACTTTAGGGGCACTCATTTTAGTCTTGTAAAGTCAAAGCGTGTTATTTCCATGGATATATATAATTTCCTTTTGGGATTCACATTGGAAGTATGTCATATTTCATAGCAAATTTGTTAAACATGATCTATTGCTTTTATTCATCTTGTAAAAGATAATAGAAATTCATCAAAAAGAATTACAGATTCCTAACAATGAAGTGCATCTTCTAGCAATAGCAATGGCAAACATGGTTGTTACCCACTTGTTTGCAAAACCCTCCTTTCTCACAATCATTAATACAAAATTTCCAGCATTTTCCATCAATGTCAGGATTATCATCTTTACCAGGAATACAATTTCCAATTTTTGGATGATTCTGGCAGCAAACTTGTCCAACTACATCCTGGCAGCCTGAAATCATTCATAATGAAAGAGTTAAGAATTTCAAACTAGGAAAGAAATTAAAATTCATTAAAATTGATATTATTTGTGGTTATTTGAACAATATTTTGCATGTCTTGCAATCAATTTTTCACTAGCAAAACATATATGAGAATTTTTAAACTGTTAAATTTTAAAAGTAAAACATGCTTTCGTCATAATTAATGATTTTGTTTTCTCACAAATGATTATATAAAATGATGGAAATAATACGAGGAAACTTTATTAAATATAGATGCATGGAATTTTTAGAAGCGAAAAAAAAAAAGAAAAGAAAAGGGCATTTGACATCAAGTCGAACAAATCTGAAAGAACAAACCTAAGAAGAGTACGAAGGAAAGAATAAGGAGTACAAAAGTGCTCTTCTGTATAGCCATCTTTTCCCAAAGCTTATGTTCTATATTGTTATGAGGAAAACTTGCAATGACAAACTCATTTATAGTGACAAGTGAAAGGCTTTCTCTCACCATAATCTTTAAATTTTTTGTGGTCCATCAATTAATTTGACATTATTAATCTATTACCAAAATTGAAATAACAATGAAGGTAAATCTTTTAAACCAAGATTTAGTTTCCAAACCTACTAAATCTCATTACTTATTTTCCTTATTATATTTGTCTGTATGTTTCTTTTAATGGACATATGAGACATATATATAGATGACATGTTAAACGTGTAAAGAGACTACTAAGCATAGATTATAACAAATCATTGTGAGGTAACAAAATTTGATCCATCTTCTCCACACCACAGGCTGAAAAAGCTAAATCAAAAATTTTCAATCAACCTAAAACAAAAGTTCTTCTAACTATTTAATGGATATAATGATAACATTTTATGTTGTTACTAATCTACTAGGGAAAATTCTATTCAATAATGACCATGATTGTTGTCACTGAGAGTTATCATTAAACTGTTTCATTAACAATTCTCACTAACAAAATTTTTGGTTGTTACTAAATCATGTATATTTATTAACAACAAAAATTTATCGTTACTATATGGGCCATACTGTAATAAAGTTCTTTTGTCAATGTTTACCATCAATAATGTCAACTACTGTAATTTTAACTTAAGATCAAAGCTAACCTACCATAGATTAAAGAAGCAAGCTTGCACAAAGATATATGCTCAGATTTCATATAGAGCAAAATTGTTCAACTTTGATTTACCTTGGAATTTGAAATGTAGTAGAAATCCTTTCATGATTTCTTTCTCTACATCCCCAAATTTGCACATGTATATGTTGACACCAAATTTCAGCCAACCCTGAATAGTTGGGACTGCATGAGCTAATCAGGATGCTGCACAAACAATTCCAAGTTCAAGATAACAACTGTTTGTAGGATAGCTAGTAAGAGATTTCATCGACACAAAACCATCCAATCGCCTAAAATACTTGATCGGCATAAGCTAACAAATTTTCATATCTGCTTATCTAATTCCCTAGGAGAGACAAGCTCAGCTAGCCAATCAATCAAACTAAGAGTAAATAAGTCAGTTTTCTAGCCGAGTCTTAGGGCTATTTCTCCTAACTATGCGCAGATTTAAGACAAGGGGCTAGCATTCAGGAATCTAGTATAGGGATGGCTAAAGTGGCACTTCATGAGCAAGAAATAAAGACCCTTCGGCTAGGTATAAAAAGAAGAAAACAAAGACACAAGGGCGATTCACCATCCAACACACATATCAACTCAAATTCAATTTCAATTTAGCAATTTCAAGCTTTGCGGATTCTGTTTTTCAAATACAAACTTATTTAGTTAGCTTTTACATAGCTTTTAGCTACTTTTATAGCTTTCTTTACAGCTGTCGTATCAACTTATGCCCCGCTTTGAGTTACGGTTTGGAGTTAATCTCAATGTACTTTTTTTCAAATGAGATTGTTTATCATTTCCATCAATAAAATTCCAATTGACTTTACGACACTTGGTTTTCTACCAGAGCTCACAAATGCATACACATTTCATTGAGGGTATTCTTTAGTTAACTTAGGGACCCACCCTAAAAAAGAGGACTAGCGGATATCCTAGCCTTTCATTGCCTAGCTAGCAAAAGCTCAAGCCTCATTGTATTGACTTAGATCTATAAGACAACTGAACTACTCGCCAATTACCATTCTCAGCAATCCAACCACCAATCATTAACACGTGGTTAGCTTTCTGCTGTGAATCTAGAATCCTAAATGAAGGCCCAATCACAAGGACAAGGGTAAGGATCAAGAGAGAGGCTTTAAATGGACTTACTTTTGACGAAATTTTGTCCTTAAAAAGGCCCAAAGCAAATTCAAGTCAAGTTGGAGGTCCAACAGTCAACTATCTTGAAGTTTTTTATTCTTGGAGTCAAAGTTGAAGTCAAATATGACTCTCCTTGGAAGTGGCACTATTTCTTGGAGGATTTTGAAGAATCGTGAATGTTTTCCGTCATAAAGAAGGATATCATAAGTTGCTAAAAGTATAAGGATTATCCTTTATCTTTTAGTCAAGTTAGTAACTAGTAGTTTCCTATTTCTGTGACATATGTTCCTTGGTAAAATTGGGACCACTTTGTAATATGATATTTTGGGATTTTTGAGTCCTCTTAGATGCCACATGCACCACACCTTTAGTGTGGATGCTGACCACCTTATTTTTCCTAGTTTTTGTTGGTTTTCTTCAATAGCTAGTTAGTTTTTTTTCCTACTCTATCTAGGATTTGATTATTATAAATATCTTCCATTAGAGACTTTGTAATAATTAATGAGATTTTGAGCATTAATAATACTTTGAGGGTGTTTTCTTTAAACCTTAAACTTATCAAGCTAGTGCTTGTGGCGTTCTACTATCTTGACTTATCATCTAAGATTCATTAGCTAGTTTTTGATTRATAGGTGTGGCATCTATTCTTTCATGGTGATTCGTGGTTCTTGTCTTTCTATGCAATGTAATGGTTCAAGATCCTACAAACTTGGGTCTTGAGGATTTGTGGTTACTTTTCTGCTTGCTGTCAAGTTTCGTTCTACCTTTAGGGCATGGTTTGCACAAATTGGTATAACAGTTTCAGTTGCAAGGCAAGTTTGACTATCTTTATTTGATTTCTTCATATTCCAATACAAATGAAGGYCCAATCACAAGGGCAAGGGCAGGGACAATAATGTGAATCTGGAATCCAAATAAGGCCAAATCACAAGTGCAAGGGTCAAGAGTTTTAAAGAGGCTTTAAATGGACATATTGTTGAGAAACTTCATGCTTAGAAAGGCCCAAAACAAATCTAAGTCAAGCAGTCAACCATGTTGAAGTGTTTTTTTCTTGGAGTCAAAATCGAAGTCAAATAAGACTCCGGGGCACAATTTCTTGGAGGATTTTGAAGATTCTTGAATGTTTTCCATCATAAAAAAGGATTGGGCAAGTTGCTAATAGTAGGAAAAGATTATTGTTTATCTTTTAGGAAAGTTAGTACTAGTATTTTCAATTTTTGTGGCATATGTTCCTTATCCTTGGAAAACTTTGAAAACCAACTTGTAATATGATATTTTAGGGTTTTTGAGTCCCTTAGATGCCACACACATCACATTTTTAGTGTGTGTGCTGCCCCAAACTTATTTGTCCTAGTTTTTGTTAGTTTTCTCACTACAACAAAAAGCTAATATGCAAATAACTTATTTATCAATTTATCATCTGCTTACAAGAGAAACATAATAATACTATGCTCTATATTTTAATGTCATAAAATAAGTGGCAGCTACCAACACCGTTGTTGAACGTCTTGCAACTTTCGAAGATGCTAATGTTAATAATATTGAAAATGAGGTGTTCACTGAACTTTTAGGAGATGACCAATATGGTTGGGAGTTAGAGGTTATGCATTAGGAGTTACCCCTATACGACTTTTTGGATCTAATTTGGTGGGGTAAAAATCAAGGAAGGTTGAAGTGGAAACTCTTCAAAAGAAAATTCATGACATGCATGAATTTTATGAGGCAAAAGATGACAAACATGAAAGAAGCACACAGAAAGATGGCAGAAATTATTAAACTATTTAGAATAGAATAAAACTATAACTAAACCACCTAAGTATTCAAAACATTTAGAATTTACCTTATTTTAATGATTAAACTATTAGCTAATAAATACAAGTTGCTTTCTTTTAATTAGAAGTGATTTTTTATTACTTTTATATTGAACAAACGAAATTTTTGCACGAAAGATTAGATTACCTTTAAGCTGTTCTATGCTTTAATTTCTCTATGAATACAAATACTTTTCCTATAAAGTTTATATAAGAAACCTTATAGCATAAAGAAAACATTATTCAAGGTTCTATCTATAATTTTGAATTCCTTCATTTTTAAATTTCTTGATCCTTTAATATTTAATTCTATGATGTTTGTTCTACCCTATTAATTATTTATCCCATGCATTAGTGATCAGCCCTACACTCAAATAAATCTACAAAAGGAAAATAAATTTATACATACTTCTTTCGGCCATAACAAGTTCAAAATAGACTTCAATCATACATTATTTTTGGTCTGAAAAACTGAGGGAAGCTCTCTCTCTCCCTCTCTTTTCCGGAGCATCCCAGGTGGCCAAGGAAATTTGCCGCCTTAAAATTCAAATTCAAATTGCTTTCTTTCAAAGTTGCTGCTACTGATGATCATCTTCCGTATAGTTGGTAAAGTTTTTCACTCCAATTCAGCCTTCTTACATGCAAACATTGTAAACTCCGTCCTCTTTAACCCCTCCCATCTGTTAGCCTAAAACACACACGAGCTCCACATCTCAAAGCTGTTCACCTTTCCAAAAACATAACTTCCTCTCTTTAGTTTCCGTCTTAGCTGAGCAACATCATCAAGATAGGAATTCTGCTTCTTCACTTTACACTCAACCAAACCCTCCATTTTACTCGGCTCATTATCTCATTTTTACTACCTTAAGATTTCAGACCAAACCAAAAATAACTCACTCCATTACTGAGCTAGGAAACACAAACGGTTTAGAATATAACATGAAGAAGTTTGGAAAAGATTGAAGACTTTCTGTTTGACCAGAGCTTGCTGTTATTTCTTCCGTTGAAGCTTACATTCAACTTTTTTGTATTTACATTTGCTCTCTTTCTCTCATCTAGGTGAGTATCAAGTATCTACCTATCATTATAGGAAAACAGTTACAAGAAATGATTATGAACAACAATAGATGCTATTGGACGAACGTGCTAAACTGTTTTGATGATGGATAAATGATTTTTTGTTTGATGACTTTCCAGTTTTACTAGAACCATGCATGTGATAGACAGAAACCGTGAAGAATGATAATGAAGATACCATAGGTCATACATTAGTAGTGTATGCTTAGTATTTGTAATGCCCGTGAATAAGATTGTTTGGTAAGTTGAGTTATAGGCATGGAAGAAATGCTAATCTATGAGCATGCCTACTAATTTTGAGATTTTAGGAGTTTATGCTAGTTGAATAGCATGATTCTAGGCTAAGAAGATGATAACATGTGCTTTATTGTTGAAAATTCTTGAAATGTTTTTGTACACAATATTTCGGTGTTGTTTTGTTTTAAATAGACTTCTAGATTTGAGTATGCTATGTGTACCTTAAACCTTTAATTCGTATATTTTTTACAGCTTTTGTAATCTTTTTGGACTTAGGAAGGCTGTATAAGAAACAATGTGCTTGATGTTAATACTGAATTGAATTGAAAGTACTTGGAATTGGTTGAATGCAAATGTTGATTGCGTTTTGTGTTCTTGCAGACTAAAGAAAATGAAAATGATGAACATGCATTGAGTAGTTATTGCCAACTTGAAGTTGAGGATATGAATGCATGATTAAGGAAAAGAATTTCTGATTTAAGAATGTTTATATAATAGCAAAAATGATACAATATTTAAAGCTAGGAGAACATGTAGATGCATGTTACATTTTGTAATTGCCTYTATTTGTGTTTGAGTTTATGGATAGGAATATAATCCTTCTATTGCCATATAAGCTATTAATTAGGAACCAGAAACTCTTAGAAATAAATTGATGCAAGATACACTAGCTAAAGCTTCTAAGAGTACAAGATATGAGCATAATACTACAAACTACCTTTCTGCTCGAACTAGGAAAGTTCTCTCCCTTATTTTAGACAAAGATACTTTGTTTCTAAGTAAAAAATATTCTTGTGATATATGACTGGACATATACGGATCTTAGGAAGATTTGGACACAAATTTCACTTATTTTGATCTTGTAAAACTCTAGATATGTACTTATATTTGAAGTGTGGTCATTTCTGGTTAATAGGTCATGAAACACATAATTCCTTTCCAACTGGTATTTGTTCAGACTTTATTGGGCCTAGAAACCTACATGATTACAAACTTTATTGTCTTAGGAACATTTTGGCACTAAATTATTTAAGAAACTTGAAGTAATCTAGGAGTAAAACATTAAAAGATTTCTACTGTTCATTTCCGAAATCCTAGTTTCAACCTCATTGTCTTAGGAACATTTTGGCACTAAATTATTTAAGAAACTTGAAGTAATCTAGGATTAAAACACTAAAAACTTGTTAAAACTGTTTTTACTCATATTAACTCGATCTGGCTTTGCAAATATACTTTAGTGCAAGCCTTAATTAGGATGTACATTTTCCGATAGTAAGTGATAAAACTATACTTTGTAACTCCCACTTTCGATACTAGAGTCTTTACTTCGTTCATCTTTAGA
>MEJB01000382.1:56005-74092 GCA_001752375.1 Rhazya stricta
AGTAGATCAACCATGTATGTTGGGATTTAGGGTTTTGAACATAGAAGGTGTTATACAACGCCTGCTGATAGTCCCAATAAATGAAGGACTCATGATAGAAAGGCTCGTTCTTACAAGTGGCTGGGAAGCTAAACTCCTACTGAAGATCGCCTTGGCATTGCAGCCATGTCTCTGGAGGCAAAATATTTAAAATTTTAAAAGTGGAATATGCAGGATGTTGGTGGGTTTTTTCTAAAAAGAAATGTTTAATTTCCACTGATCCGTAAACTTCCAAAATTGTTTCATAAAAAATTGGAGTTTTTAGGGGATGAACCGTTTTATAATACCAGTTTCTTCCAAAAAGCTTTTGAAAGGTATCAAAAGGGAATTTTTCATAAAATGATTTTTCAATTGAAACAACATTTTGAAAAATAGATTTTTTAATAAAAGAGGTTGATACTTTAGTAGTTTTCTCTACTGCAGTATTAGTATCCGCCTTGGAGATACGTTGTATGATACCCCGGGATCTAGATTGAATTTGTTGTTGACTTTGTTGACTCTGGACAAGTACTATTGCCTTCCTTTTGTCTGAAGAATTCGGCAGGAATTTATTCAGAAGTTCTTGGAACTCCTTGGAATTGGCAAGGGATTCCATCAACGCCTGGGATGGAATGCTGGGAATTGATCCTGATGGTTGATTGGATTTGTGGTCTTTTGTTCTACTTCTTGGCATATATCATACCAAGATTTTTTGGTGGCTGTTGCCGGCAATTTGCAGGTTGATTTTTGGGGATTTTAGGTCGCTCCCTTACTAGGGGTTTATCTCTCACTTTTCGRGGAGGCATTCTACAAGAATTCTCGAGTGAGAAAATTAGGAATGAAATTTGTATCAATTTTGAAAATTCAAATATATTGAATATATGTTTAAATATAGGATTTTGAAAAATATTTTTCAAAACTACTTTTGCAAAGTTATAATTTATATGTAACAAAATATGTCGATTAAATAAATTATTTTGAAATTTTTATATGCATATGCTAATGTGCAAATTATGCAAATATGGGGATTCAACAAAGGAATTTAAATCTGACAAATAAAAAGATTTGTTAACAGATAAAGCATTAATCTRTACAGAATATGCTTTGATGAGATTTAAATCTTTAGTYTGAGTTTTTTCCAAAATTGGAAAAACTAGACTAGTGTTTTTTACTTTAAATGAAATTGAATCAGAATTTATTTTGTACGGTGTGATCAATGTGAGGAATGGAGTTCCTAGGATCACTGGATGACATATGTCATTAACTATTACGAATGGAGTTTTAATACAAACATTTGAATGGATGATAGATGCTTCAGTCTTGTACTTTACCTGAAGCTTGGAATTGTTGGCCGCTGACAATCTAGTATTTGTAGATTCTCAGAATTTACTTGGCACTAAACCATCCTTGATGCAGTTCAAATCTGTACCAGTATCGAATAATGCTATGGTATTTATAATATAATCATCATAGAATTTAAGAGTAATCATGATCAGATACTTCTGAGAAGTAATCTCTCTAAGGACAAATAGAAAATCTGGAGGAATTTGATTAATATTTTCTATCTGACTTGGAAGCTCTAAATGCTYATCTTTCTCARAATCAGAAGAGGAATTTTCGTTATGTTTTGAAAGTAGAATCTGTATTATTGCAGAATCTTATTTTTATTTTTCTTTTAAATCTTTCATTTCTTGTTTTATAATCTCAATCTCTTGTTGGAGACTAGACACAGAAACAGAAAATTCATTTTTAGATTTTTTCAAAATATTTGTTAAATCATAGGCATTTATAGAAGTTGAAGGTAAAATAGAAGGTTTTTGAAAAGGTTTGTCATCACTCATGGACTTTAGAATTTTTTCCAAATATTGCTTTTGCAAAGCTGGATCAGAAATATACTTAACATTTTCAAGAAGAGTTTGCTGTTCTTTAGTAAGAACATTCAAAGAGTATTTAGAAGAATTTGAAGTTTCAGAAGATGACGAGGTATGAATCTCATTAATCTGTAGAGCTTCTTTAGAAGAGTATTTAGAAGAATCGGAATCTAAATCAGAATCAATAAGAATATTAGCAGTTTTCTCATAAACTTCGGAATCTAAATGAAGTTCATTTAATTTTTTAGAAAATTTGTAATATTTCTAATAATGACCTTTTCTGTGACATTTGTAACACATAACATATTTTAAATCAGGTTTTTAATATTTTTAGACTTCTTATCATAAGAAGAATATTTTCTAGAATATTTCCTACATGGTTTTTTATAAAAATCATCTAATGATTTTTTATAATTTTTATGTTTTTTATGATAAGAATGCTTCCTATGGGATCTAGATGAAAATGAAGGTGTACTGCAACTGTCATTGCAGTTGGAGGATTTGTCAGGAAGATTCTCAAACTGTCTGCAGAAGTTGCCTTGCTCCTTCCTGGACTGTTTGAGTTCTCGTTTGAGGGTCTACTGTAACCTAATATCTTGGCACAGTTTTAGACCTTCTTTGTTAATGTGTGAAATCAATTCATCAAATGTGAACTGATTATATGGAATGATTTTACTAGAGGTTTCCTCTCTGAGTTTATTCCTAACTCTTTCTCCTAAGAGATAAGGAAGTCTTGCAACGAATTTTTCTTTCCAGAATGGCTGGTTACTATCTTCGCTAAGCATTAACCTAGTTAAGAAAGTATTTTTATAATACTGAAATGCAGATAATTTTCTACACCTAAGGTTGGATAATAATTCAGTATTTTTATCCTTAAGGTGAGAAGGATCTGCAATGAAATGAAGAGAGATAGAAAGGATGAGAGTGGAAACCGCGTTAGAGATAGGTTGACCACTGGCATCTACGATGAAATTACCAGCTTCATCGGTCTTAACAGCATTTAGAATGTCCTGTCGCTATTGACTAGTGAGATAGTAGTCCCAGCAACCTTTCAGCTAACCAGAGAAACCTACGATAAGAAGCTCTGCAATAGCCCTATCCTCGGTTCCTATCTGGGTTTTGTAAGCATTTGCTACCATCATCATCTGCTGTAAGAAGTTGATGATCTAATAGTCAGACAAATTGYCTATGTTCCAATCATAGACAGATGAGGCATTGAACCTATATTGAGAAATAGGATTGGCTATAGTAATATCTGGAGCGATAGAGGTATTTGGAACATGAACTATAGATGACTGCCAAGTCATCGGATTGATCCTGGGAATTGACTCAGATTTAGACTGGAACTGTCCTAAAGCCTGATCAGTGTCTAAAGAAGAGGAGTTCTCTTCTAAGGCATTAATCTTGTTAGACTCAGAAACAAAATCTGGAATATTCTTACTAGATGCAGAGGATAAGTCTAATTGACTTAATTTATCCTGAATTGCTCTAGAGAATTCTAAATTATTTTCTCTAATGGTTTTACACTAGAGTCAGAAATAGAGAAGGGTTTAAAAACAAGATTTTTAAGGGATTTCTTTTCTTCTTTCAAAGAAGTGGAATCAGAAATAAGGGATTTTCCAGAAATCATCGGAATGGATTTTTCAATCCTATCTAATTGTTTTCCTATGGTATTTAGATGGGTATTTGTGAAATTATTTTGAACAATAGCAAAATATCTTCAGAAGGGGTTTTCAGGGGAATAGCATCCACAGTTTTTCCTAAATGATCTAATTTGATACCTAAGAGAGATGGATGATTCGCTTGAATTTTGTGAGAGCYTGATAAGGACTGCCACTCAGGAATTTTCTTTGACCGAGTAGTAATTGGCTGAATTGATGAAAAAGGATATTTAATTTTATTAGGAATAATATAGTACAATATAAACCATTCAAAAAATAGAATATGTATTTTATTAGAATTCACAAATTCATAGTATTTTTCTTGAATTTGTTTTCTTTTAGAAAGGAATTTCTCAAAGAACCAAATTCTTTTTGCAGTATTTTCATTAGAGTAAAAATCATTGTGTACTAGATTTTTATCTRATTGAAAATCTTTAGAAATTACATTTAATTCATTTTGAATATTTTCTGTGATAGCAGAAAATGTCGGACTAGTAGGTTCACTACTAGAAGGGGATTTATAATAAATCGGTTTTGAAATTTTCAAAGAATAATCAGCTTTTCTAAAGGAATTTCTAGAAATAGTCGATATATCTGACGTAGAATACCTAGGAAGGTCTGCGAGGGAAGCAGCTTTCCTAGGGTGATCTATGACCAAAGGGATTTGGGAACACGTCCTAGATCTATGGTCTGGGCTTCAGATCTGAGATCTGAGAACCTTTTGGTTGGGATTTTCCTATTGAAACTCAATTTTACAGAACCATCTGCAAACTAGTTAATGTGCCTAATCTCAGTATTTGGAGGAGACTGGATAGAATTTGTAGGAGCAGTAGCTCCTTCTAAAATCCATTCATCAGGAAGTTGTATGTCCTTCCATTGGATGGATTTTGGAATTACTAAGTTAGATCTCAAAAGATCTTTCTGGAGCARAAAGGTTCCACCTTTCTTGCTCTGACATCTGGCCTTCGTTGCAAAGGCAGATAACATGGCTTTGTAATGTACCCGAAACATCAAAGCTATCGGAATAGATCCTTCTAGCATTTGATAGTTATGGGTTTTTATTTGAATAACTAAAGACTTCAAGATATTTGAATCATCTTAAGAGACCGTAAAATTTGGATAGCTATCAAAAGTAATCGGACCAGTACACAGACTAGACTCGATTGAGCTTAATAAGCTATCATCAAAATTTAAAAATCTGGTGTCCCTAAGAACAGCCAAGATCGAGGTATTTAGACCCTCCTTTGTAAGAGGTTTGATACCTATCTGGAAAAGACCTATGTGAAGGTACTTGTAATTCCTAGATCTGTGTTTTTCTAGGGATTTAGAAGATAAAAGATGACGAGATTCAAAAGGTTTAGATAGTTGAATATCTTGTCCTTCTATCTTTATAAAATAATCTGATTTAAATAAATTAAATGCAGATTTATAAAATCTCACTTTCTCAATGAAAACTTTCAAATCATTTTCTTGTATAACCTTTTCATAAAATCTTTCTTTTCAAAATTTAACTTTGTAAAACTTTTCATTTCATTATATTCGTGAGCTCACTGAGTGTAGTAGCCATTAAGCTCTGCAGTGGGCCATTGTTATTTGGAACCAGATTACATTCCTACCGGTAGTATCGCAAAGCAATTAACATTCCTTTACTTTTCCTTTCATCTCTTCATCTCCCAGAGGTGAATCATTACCTACCCTCCCAAAAGGTCGGTTTAGGTGCGTCGGTCCCCCACGCCCCATTTCCCACTCACATCTTTCATGGCTAGGTTTACACTCCTTTCCAAAAAACTTTAAYATTTTTCTGAACATGTTACAATTTATAAAATACATTCCCTTTCAAAATTTCATTTCCTAAATCATTCATTTTCTAAATGTATGAATGGCTCATGCCAGGGATGATGTAGAACACAACTATATGCCCATGATGTGAAATGCATAGAATTGTAATTAACATGCCATTCGACATAATAATGGTACAAGATATGAAAGACGTAAAAAAATTCCAAACAAACAACATATTTCATAACATAATCCCATACCGCCACCACATAACACACAACAAAAGAGATAGGCAGGTATGGGGGTTTACTTGCATAAAATCTCATATATAACATATTAATCCAACTAAAGGAATTCAGATACATTCAATCATAAGTGTTAATGAAATGCGAGAATTTACTTACATAGAACTCGGATTCAATACACATTCAATTCACCTAAGAGCAATTTAACTATARCAACAACACATATACGTTAATGAGAATGTGAGAATTTACTTACATAGAACTCGGATTCAATACACATTCAATTCATCTAAGAACAATTTAATTATAATAACAACACATATACGTTAATGAGAATGWRAGAATTTACTTACTCAGAGTCCTTTACGTTATAGGATTCTTATTTAAATGGTGAAGTGAAATCCTTCGACCGTTCTCAATGTTAAGTTACTCGAAATGACCTAATTTTGATTACAGAAGGAAAGTACATTTAGTACGACTGTCCCAACTTAGATTTTCAGTGTTTATTCCAACAATGTCATATGCCAATTATTAAGCCATATTTAGTTTCCACATTACCAATTATCACATCTTTTTAAGGGTACAATTTTAAACTCCTTAGCTCGGGTATTAAACCTAATCTATATTCTTCCACCAATTCACTTTAGGATATAATTTCTTAGGTCATAATTTTCAATATCAATTAATAATGTTTTCACCTTTTAAGTCCACAAAATCCAAGTGTCACGGAAAAAGGCGCTGCGCCCCGAACATGCGCTCAAGCAGCGCACACAACAGCCCTGGGCGTCAGGCTCCTGGGCGCTTGCTGGGCACCTGGGCGCTCTCTATTCTGGAAGCTCACAACCAGCCAGCAAGGACTCAATTTTTTCCTGATGAACTTCGGTGACGAGCAAAACAGGAATAGCACAAGGTTTGATCGGACTTAGCAGATCTGGCGARCAGTAACAGCACACGGATCAGGCGAGCAGCAGTAGTAAAAACAGATAGCAGTAGTGTCAGTCAAGCGGCGAGCGGTGCGTGGCAAGGCTTCCCCTAGCAGTCGCGGTTTTGAGCGCGGGTATGGCACCTCTAGTCGAGCAGAGAAGAAGAAGAAGAAGATGAAAGCAAATTTAGGCAGAGCGCTTCGTCCGGAGCGGCTATGGATTTTGGCAGACGTAGATTGCATGCCTCTGGTGTGCAGCAACCAGCTGCGGCGTACCTAGAAGCGGCGCCGAGCAGCAGCCGAGGATGGATGACGCACAATAGCAAGGAGTGAGGCTTGGCTGTGTGGGTCGCATTGCAACGCTTCTTCGAGATACTACAGATCTAATGCGAGCAAATCTGGTTGCAGCTTTGAGAATCGAGCACTAGCGATGCGTGTTACGATCGACGTCCTTCGAGCACTGGCATGGAAGGGATGGATCTGGGAGGGAACTTCTGTGCGATGAGCAGCCTGTCGATTGCAAGCAGCGACTAGTAACGGCCACATTAGGTGTTAGCAGTGGGAGAAGGGGAGAAAAGAGAGAGAGGAGAGCAGCGACGAGCAGCTGCCACTTCAAGTGCCGGTAGTGGGAGAAGGGGAGAGAAGAGGAAAAGAGGAGAAAGAGAAAGGAAAGGCCACGAYGAGCGGCATCAGGCAGGCAAAGAAAGAAACGGTAGCGGCGGCGGCGGTGGCATAATAGGGAGGAAGAAGAAGACTTAGGGTTTCTTCTCCTTTTCTTATTTTTCTTCCCCTTTTTTTAACTTAGGCCCTAACCCAAATCTTTCGGGCCTTGCCATCCAGAACTAATCCAATCCATTAAATTAAATTCAACGGGCCTTTCTTTCGATAAAAATCTAGCTTCCGACTGAGAAATGAATAGGCCCACTAATCGAGCCTCTAACTAACTAAGGACCTTWATTCAACAAATACGAAAATTCTGTACTTATTGAAATAACAACCACACAKAAATTATCCAACCCTAGTTAGCTCACAAATTTGCACGATCAAACAAAAATCCATAAAAAGAAATCCCGGRTATTACATATAACTACTGCAATCTACATGCTCATGGACCACATGAACCCTTAACTTAAAATTTCTAACATGTCAATGAGTAATAAAATTCACATACTGGAAGTAATATCACATTATAACACATAAGGGCAATTATCAATTCACATTCAATTCACATAAGAAGATTGAATCATAATAACAACGACACACTTGCATCATCACTAAACGAGAATGTCAAAATTTACTTACATAGAACTCAGATTCAATACACATTCAATTCACCTAAGAGCAATTTAATATAACAACAATGCATATGCATTAACGAGAATGTGAGAATTTACCTACATAGAACTCATATTCAACACACATCTAATTCACCTAAGAGTAATTTAATCATAATAACAACACATATACGTTAATGAGAATGTGAGAATTTACTTACATAGAACTCGGATTCAATACACATTCAATTCACCTAAGAGTAATTTAATTATAACAACAACACATATACTATAATGAGAATGTGAGAATTTACTTACATAAAGTCCTTAGTAAATTTGTTTACTTTTGCTAGCGGAGTGCCTTGGTTGCTCACAACGTTATTGTGCCACAGTATCCTAATATTATTACACAAGGATATTCATCTGAAACTTGTTTAACCAAGCACATTCATTTAACACAGGTGTTTACCGTTAATACCTTCATCGTTTTTCCTATGGTGACCTTAACTAATAATTTCTCAAGATGAATTTTCATGCCAATAAAAATCGAACTACTAATAATACAATTTAATTTCATGATTCCCAACTTGTTCTTAAAATAACAATAATAATCATAATCACAATATACATTATTTTATCATACAACACTAAATTTCACCCTAAATTATATTCTAACATATGTTTAGAATTATATCATCCTTTTACTTAATCGTACTAACTTAAATTTCAATTAAACATATTCCATATTTTATTTCTTAATTATTATTACATAATACAAAACCTAGGCCATTCGGTTAATTTAAATAAAGAAACTAAGGATTCACCTCAAATCTCGAACCTTAGGTGTGGTATTGAGTCTAAGATATAATGGCGTCAATCATGCTCGGGAAAGAAATATACTCCGAGCATGCGAACGGCGGTCCTTGTCGCGCAAGTGCTGCTCGCCCACTACTGGCTCAAGCGGACGGTACACGGTGCTTGGTTGCCTGGGCACCTGGTCGCTTGATGAGAACGAGGAGATGGAGTGGTGTTCGGCATCGGTAGAGAAGAGGAGAGAGAGAGAGAGAAAGATGGTGGGAAGGCCAGTATCAGTGAGGGTAAAGGGACTAGGCATCGGTTGGTGGCAGATTTATTCATGAGCCATTTTTATTACTTAACCAACTAAGCCCAACCAAATTAAAATCTATTAGTTTCCTTCTGGTCCAAAATCAAACTTCAAATTCGATTTTAGATTTGAATAAGAAGAGGATGGGCTCTAGCGGGTCAAGTTTAAATTAATTGACTGAGACTTCTAATTAAAGTAAACTAATAAAATTTCACCTTTAAATGAACATACTCACACATTAACGCATAACAAATGATAAATCAAGGAAATTATTATTTATTTCTAATTGACACATCGAACGTTACGATCTTCAAGTCCTTTAGCCGAAAATTAATTAATTTACTAACAATCATGAATACAATCTAATTAGTAGATTAGAACATAATGTGTCTATTTATATATATATAAAGCTCGAAAGGAAAAAT
Organism: Rhazya stricta; assembly: GCA_001752375.1. Lineage (NCBI taxonomy): Eukaryota > Viridiplantae > Streptophyta > Magnoliopsida > Gentianales > Apocynaceae > Rhazya > Rhazya stricta. The sequence continues at coordinate 65,306 of MEJB01000382.1, forward strand.
AAAAACTAAATCTCGGGTATTACACAAAATCTAGGCCATTCGATTAATTTAAATGAAGAAACTAAGGATTCAACTTCAATCCCAAAAGCCCTAGGTGTGGTATCGAGTCTAAGACGTAATGGTGTCAATTGCGCTCAGGAAAAGGAYGCGCTACATGYAATACCCRAGATTTAGTTTCTGTTTTTCTTTTTGAACTTTATATATATGTATAAATATAGAATTTATGTTCTAATCCACTAATTAGATTGTATTAATGATTGTTAGTAAACTGATTAATTTACGGCGAAAGGACTTGGAGATCATAACGTTTGATGTGCCAATCAGAAATAAATAATGATTCCCTTGATTTATTATTTGTTATGCGTTAATATGTAAGTATGTTTATTTAAAGGTGAAATTTTATCACTTTACTTTAATTAGAAGTCTTAATTAATTAATTTAGACTTTACCCGTTAGAGCCTGTCCTCTTCTTGTTCAAATCTAAAATTGAATTTGTAGTTCTATTTTGGGCCAGAAGAAAACTACTRGATTTTAATTTAGTTGGGCTTAGTTGGTTAATTAATAAAAATGGCCCATGAAAGAATTTTATTTAGGGTTAAATGAGCTTTCAAAATATATATATATGACCTGAAGAGGATGACTATACATCTTCTTCCTTAAACATAAAATCTAACTTTCTCACCACCATTGCCTCCTCCTTCTGCCCACACCGATGCCGGCCTTCCCGCTCCATCTTCTCCATTCTTGTCAAACGACCAGGTGACCAGGCGCCCAGCGACCAGGTGCCTAGACGCCCAGCGACCAGGTGACTAAATGCCCAGGCGCCCAGGCGACCTGATGACCAGGCGACCAGGCGACCAGGTGACTAGGCAACCGACACCGTGGGCCATCCGCTCGAGCTAGTTGCAGTGCGCGACCAGGACCGCTGTTCGCACTCCCGGAGCGTGTTATTTTCCCGAGCATGGTTGACACCTTTACATCTTAACTTGATACCACACCTAAGGTTCGGGATTCAAGGTGAATCCTTAGTTTTTTTATTTAAATTAACCGAATGGCCTTGGTGTTGTATTATGTAATAATAATTAAGAAAAAATATGAAATATATTTAATTAAAATTTAAGTTAGTACAATTAAGTAAAAGGAGAATATAATTCTTSAAATATATTGTAATATAATTTAGGGTGAAATTTAGGGTTGTTTGATAAAATAATGTATATTGTGATTATGATTATTATTGTTATTTTAAGAAAAAATTAGGAATCATGAGCTTCAATTGTACTATTAGTAGTTCGATTTTTATTGACATGAAAATTCATCTTGAGAAATTATTAGTTAAGGTCACCATAGGAAAACGATGAAGGTATTAACGGTAAACACATTTGTTAAATAAATGTGTTTAGTTAARCAAGTTTCAGATTAATATTCTTTGTGTAATAATATTAGGATACTGTGGCACAATAACATTGTCGGCAACCAAGGCACCCCGCTATCGAAAGTAAACAAATTTACTAAGGACTACAAGTAAGTAAATTCTCACATTCTCATTAACGTATATGTATTGTTGTTATAATTAAATTGCTCTTAGATGAATTGCATGTGTATTTAATTTGAGTTCTATGTAAGTAAATTCTCACATTTTCATTAACGCATATGTATTCTTATTATAATTAAATTGCTCTTAGGTGAACTGAACCTGTATTGAATATAAGTTCTATGTAAGTGAATTTCGACATTCTCATTTAGTTATGATGCAAGTGTGTTGTTGTCATGATTGAATCTCTTTGTGAATTTAATGTGAATTCATAATGGATATTGAAGTGAATTTTGAAAATCACCACATTCTCATTAATTACAATACAAGTGTACTGTTATTATGATTGAATCTTCTGATGTGAATTGAATGTGAATTGATAATTGCTCTTATGTGTTATAATGTGATATTATTTTCAGTATGTGAATATTATTACTCATTGACATGTTAGAAATTTTAAGTTGAGGGTTCATGTGGTTCATGAGGATATAGATTGCACTAGTTGCATATTCTCTTRTATGGACATAATCGTACGTTCAAGATAGGAAATGTTTTTAAAGAATGAAATTTGGAAAAGTAAACATTTTGAGCAATAAAGTTTTTAAAGTTCTTATTTTTATGATGAATGATTTTCAAACGTTAAGGACTTTGAAAAAGTGGTGTAAAGCCAAAACCATGAAAGATGTGAATGGAAAATAGGGCATGGGGGACCGGCGCACCAGACCTAACCCTCTTGTAGGGTGGGAAATTTCATGTATTATTCACCTCTTATGAGATGATGTTCAGGAAAAGTTAAAGTAATGTTAATCGCTTTGCAGTTTTACCAGTGAAAAATGTGATCGGGTTCCAAAGAATAATGGCCCACTCCAAGCTTAATGGCTAGGCATTACACCAAGTGAGCTCACGACTTTAAAGAAATGGAAATGTTTGAAAAGTTGTTACATTTTGAAAGGAAAGTTTTTATGAGAAAGCTGATGAAATGGAAATGTTTAGAAAGCTTTTACTGAGAAAGTGAAATTTTATAGCTTATGACATATAGGGCATTACTCATGCATTCATGCATGGGATTTGCTTATTGAGCTTAGTAGCTCACCCCATATTTCCTTATTTTACCGGTTTCAGGTTGGATGATTAACAGGATGTACGTGAAGATCATTTGGGAGGAGGCCGTTTGAGTACCAAAGTCGTTTTTGTTAATTAAATTTTTTATTTAATTTATGACACTTGTTTTTGAACGTTTAAAATTTTATTTGCTTCATTTGTTTTAAAGCTCCGCTAGAATTTTAAATATATTCCCAGAAATCAACCTCGCGCTAACATTTCGGATTAGGGTAGTTTCAGATAAGGGGTGTTCACTACACCGGACTGACCATTTCGGCGTGCGCAACAACTGGTTTCGAAGCGGCCAATAGATAGCACATTTCCTACTGCCCCATGAGCACCTGGTCCGGACAGTGGAAGAGAGCGCAGAGAGAAGGAGTGCATCCAGCACCCAAGCAAAGAAGAGGAGAGAGAGACAAAAGAGAGAGACAGAGAACAGAAGAACACAGAAAGAGGCGAGAGAGGGAAGCGAAGTTGTGAGCCCCGAGAGGAGGAAGGCAGCGGGTAGAGAGGAGGTTAAGGTTTATGTTTAAGAAGAAGATGAACAATCACTCTTCTTCAGGATCAAAAAATATATATATATATATAATAATATATTCTAAACTAACTTAACCCCGACCCAAAATTTCTTCGTGGGCCATTTTTATTCCTTAACCAACTAAACCCAGCTAAATTAAAATCTATTAATTTTCTTTTGGCCCAAAACTGAACTTTAAACCCGGTTTTAGATTTGGATAAGAAGAGAATGGATTCTAACGGGTTAACGGTAAATTAATTAACTAAATATTTCTAATTAAATTAAACTAATAAAATCTTTCACTTAAATATACATATTCACACAATAATGCATAACAAATAACCAGTCACAAAAATAATAATTTATCTATAATTGGTACATCGAACCTTACGACCTCRAAATCCTTCTGKTGCAAAATAATCAAAGCACTAAAAATTATGAATACAACTAATTAGTGGATTAGAATATACATTATATAATTATATAAAGTTTGCAAAAACGAAAAATAAATCTTGGATATTACATGCATGGACAAAACTCATTTTCCGTGGTCCTATCCGCGTAGAATTGAGTGCTCTCTAGGTGTTCATGGATGCACATTGAATGGAAATTATCGTCTGTGAGGACATCCTGAGCTATGGACACAGCCACAGACACAAAATACATCCTTAGATAGCATCTCTGGCCTCCCAAAGTTAAAAAATATTAGTATCTTTGGGACATTAAAGGTTAGAATGTGTTCCAACAGGTTTCTAACATGGTTTCTTAGAGTTTTACACTCTAGAAGACCGTTTTTAAGTGTTCTTCCCTTTTGTTGAACTAGAATGTAGACATTTGGACATCGAGGACAACTAAGGAATGCTATCGCCAATTATAAACCAAGGTTAAGCTTTTAAGCTTCTTAGGTAAGTAAACTTCCACTTCTTCATCTATTATGGTGTATGAATATTGCGTATGATTGTGTAAGAGTGCTATGTTTTAGTTGTATGTGAAGTACTATAAGTATTATGCTTAAGTTGAATTATGTGAGTTCCTATATGTGTAAGTTATGAAACGACACGTGCTATGTTTTRTGATATAATGTACATTTATGAACATGAATTTCATAAGTCACAACATGTTTCATGTTCATGATAATTGCAATGCAAATGTTTTCAAGGTAATGAGTTTGAAATATCCTATATCCTCAAGTTTCAAATCGTAAAGGGTGTATGCCTAAGCCATGAATGATGTGAGTGGGAAATGGGGCATGGGAGACTGGCGCACTCGCCCTCTAGGGTAGTAAAGTAATGGTAACTTTGGCCTTCTGATGAGGTGAAAGGAAAGAGTAATGAAAYGTAGACTGCTTTGCGGTACTACTGATAKAAAATGTGACCTGGTTCCAAATAATAACTACCCATTGCAGATCCTAGTGGCTAGGTGATGCACCAAGTGAGCATAYGCCAGTGAAGGAAAGCTAACTTTTGAACRGTTAAAGGAAAAAGGGATATAGTTTTGAAATGTGTAGAAGTTAATGCATACCAGTAGCAATACATGCATAGGGTTTACTTACTAAGCTTTAGCTTACCCCTTTCCCTTTTTATTTCATGTTTTAGTTGTTGAAAGCTAGGTAATTTGAGGAGATCGCTTGGGGGTAGACTCGAACCTAATAATACATGTTTTAGAAGGTTTCTTTTATTAAATCATTTGTTGAATGATTTTGATTAAAGAGCTGTGCTTTGAATAATTTGCAAACTTTAGTTTATGAAAGGCAATTTTGTTTTCATATTCTATGTCAAGCTCTATTAGTGTCTTTCAATTTTGGAAAACCTCTTCCCTACTCAAAAATTTTAAGATTTCTTTTTTATTTATGCATGTAATTAAGGTTAATACTAATATCCTTGGGTTATGATAGTGTCTAATCTCGGGTTGTTACAATGAATGACTTGCTTTAGTCAATGGACAGTCCGTTCACTCCAATTGTACAAGTGTATTTGATATACATCAATAGGACCTCTGATATTGGTTTTTGTTAAAGTAYTAACCCTATAGAACCCAGAATATCATAGCTACACATGGATGAATAACCTWGTACCGGAGTACTAGTTGGTGGTCWKGTGAACCTAGAGTTGTATTCTTTAATATACTATAGGTGAGATCTTTGCATAGATCAGTAACCTTGTATTTTGGGAGTATAGTATCTAATTAACTAAGATAGACTAGGATAAGAAAATTTCTATGCTTCATTTTTTGAAAAATTAATTACCTTTTGTGATTGTCCAAAGAATAATCAAATGATTAAGGGCCCTGAGAAGGTGACTTAAGAATGTGTACTTCTGGGTAACTCCTAGTGATAAGTAAGGATATTCAATTTAGTCATGGATTATCGGACTAGCGATTTAAGGATGGTAGATGTCATTGAGAAGGTGTTAATACATTATTTCTCTCTCAATGATAGGTGCTATACATAAGGGTATATTTGTCATTTCACCTGTAGGTCGAAGATTATGCTCATGCAAAGTTGTTCATGGGGTCAGTGTATCCATATGGTGATAAATGGAACACTTAAAGTGACAAAATACAACTATGAGGTTGAAGCGTAGTTTGGTTGTGCGTTGTCAATTCACCAAAAATAAAATATGTAAGTTCGCAGTGCAATGGCAAGCAAAGTCGTTTCCTGTAGGTAACGGCGAATCAATTTCTTCCTCTTACGATCAATTCAACTTTGGTCACACAGTGGTGGATCAAAAATTAAATTTAAGCAAGGAAACAATTAAAAGAAAACTATCTTTAACAATAAACTTTTGATCGAAAAAGGTTCTGATCAAGATAATTAAATCCACACAGTGGTGGATCAAAAATTAAATTTAAGCAAGGAAACAATTAAAAGAAAACTATCTTTAACAATAAACTTTCGATTGAAAAAGGTTCTGATCAAGATAATTAAATCCACACTAGTTCAAGTATTTGTACATTGATGCAAGTTATAGTTGTCAAAGAAAGCTTTAAACAACCAATTTCTCCTTAAGTGTTGACAATTAAAAGGAAAAGCCTTACTAGTTATCTCTAATCGATAGACAACCTCAAATGTAGCACATGAGATTTAATGTGCCGACAACATTAAGAATTAGAGACCTAATTCTAATCAATAAACTCGGATAGTAGGTTCACTAAACTAGCCTGTTATCTCCCCTTGGCAAATCACACTTTGATAGTGGGAGAAATAATGCCAATTTGACACACTGTTAAATCACAACAAAGAATTACGAATTTGCCTAATTTAATTTGGCTACAAGCTATTAGACTTAACAAAATATCTGTGCACAATATTTAATCAAGTCAACAACCATTAATAATAATTATGAAGAATAATATTTAATCAAGTCAACAACCATTAATAATAATTATAAAGAATAATATTTAATCAAGTCAACAACCATTAATAATAATTACAAACAATAACTACCTATTAGTAATTGACTATATGAACACTTTTAGATTTCACAATGAACTGAATTAGTACTTCATTAATCCTTAACCATAATAGAAGAACTTAGAAACAAAACATTATTTGGAAAACAATAATGTCTAAAGTAAATAATGGAGACTAGGATGTTGTTCCTGTGTTCTATGTGCTCTCTTTATATAGAATAGGAAACAACTAGAATTTCTAAATTTTCTCAATTTCCTAATTCAAATATTCAAAATCTAATCAAATGAAATTACTGATTGATTAATCCCACAAAATCCTCCTTAGACAATAGGAGTTTCTAGAAAAATAATCTTCCAATCTTAAAAAGAATTCTCCAAATTCGTCCATCCATGTGCCCATACGGTAGATTTTGTGCACTTTTGAAATTTTGTCTCAAATCACTGCAATAATGTTTAGACTCTATCATTTGGTTTTTTTAGTAGTCATGAACAATTTGCCTTTTGGTCCCTTGGGTAACTCAATAGCTAAGTACTTAATCGTAGAGCTTCAAGGATGAATTATTTGAATGAGAGGTATTATTTTATTTAGTTTAGTCCACATTTATTGGCTAGGATAAGTTAGTCCATTGGGTATTTAATTAATTACTTATGTTGATGCAAGAAAAGAATTAATTAAATAATAGACTTATGGCTTAAATTAGAGTGGAGAAGAACTATACCTGACCCATAAAAGACTAGGATTTTCGATTTCACAAGGGGAAACCCTAGGTTGGTCGACCTTTTGTCTTGGGAGGATTTCAATCACCATAGGGATATCTATCCCTTGGTGGAAATCCCAGGAGGTTAGAAATTCCAAGACTATGTTATTTTAGGTTTTTTTTCCTTTAACCCTAAAAGATATAATTTCTCTTGGTAGAATCCTCCTCACTCTCTGAACTCCTTCCCTGGCAGCCATGCTCTATCTCTCTTTCTCTCTCTCTTTTCTAAAGAAAGCTTATCCTAGGTTTTCACTAAACCTAGTCCACATAGGTAGGGTAATACCTAGGAAGATCAAAATAAGAGTCTTCTTGCTGTTTTCATGCAGAGAAGTCAAGACTCGCTAGGAAAAATCATCCTCAACAAGTTATAGAATTCGAAGAGCCTTCAAAGCCATTGGTGTTGCCACCTCTCTCAGCTTAGACTGAAGAGTTGATTTAAGAGAATCTGACACCTCCATCAAGAAACCGTAGCACCCTTTTTGTTCTATAAAGAACCAAAAGTAGTAAGTTTCTCCTAAACTCACCATATGAAGGATTAAAATTATGAACTTTTGCTTTTTCCATATAATTTCTTTCTTCATAAGGTCCTCCATCTCTTCATTATCTATGTGGTTTGAATCCTGAAACTGTAACTTGACTTCCAGACTCTAGAATCATTGCTCTATCGTGATGATCTCATGGAATCAAGTGTATTTCTTAGGGATGTTCTTCTCTTCCGCTTTGTTGTTCAACATCCTTAGACTTCTCTCTTCGAGTGCTAATCTGTAAACAAGGGTTAAAACTTTAATGGTGAGACTTGAAAAATTGAATGAAAAAATTAATCAAGGCTAATCTGTAACACCCCCAAATTAGGAACCTTATCCTAACCCGGGAATGTTACGTCATTCACTCGCAATTAATCAACTATCATTTAAACTCAACATTTATTCAAAAGAGAAATACAGTAGGAGCCTCATGAATTTAAAACATTCAGAAATATTAATCTTATTACATAAAATAAGTTGAAAACCAATTCCCGGGTATCGTAGCTCACCCACAAGCGACCTCCTCGCCCCCATTTGGTTACATATCATCTGCAATGAAACGCAGGGAAAAGGAATGAGCTAAAAAGCCCAGTAAGTAACTTTATGCATGAATGCATGAACATGTGCTACATATCATGAAACTTTAAGGTTTCGCCTTTTTAATTGAAAAGCTTTTCGAAACATTTTCTTTTCAAAATCCTTTACAACTTTCCTTCAAAATTTGCTTATTGTAAAAACATTCCATTTCCTTTCATTCGTGATCTCACTAGAGTGTAACGCCTAGCCACTAAGCTCTGTAGTAGGCCATAGTTATTTGGAACCCGATTCCATTCCTACCTGTAGAACTGCAAAGCGATTAACATTCAAAAAAAAAAGTTTTCTTTCTATTCTTCCACCTCCGAGGAGGTGAACATTCCATTCTTACCAAGAGAGTATGTAACATCC
>MEJB01000383.1:0-36194 GCA_001752375.1 Rhazya stricta
TGGATTATTCGTAACTGCATACTTACAATACAGACGTGGTGATCAGTTGGACCTTTGATTAACATCTCTTTTTTTTTTTTTTTTTTTTTTTGGAGGGCAAATGATGTGTAGTGCACTTCAGCATGCTTTCCACCAGGTGAAACCAGTCATGAGAGAACAGAGAATCCCATATTGGAAACTCATTCCTTGTTATTATATTCTCAAAGCTATTTAAGGTTTGAATAACATTTATGAGGGGTTGGATTTTTTAATGATAAGTGCTATATTGACTGACTAATAAATTATTAGATTAATTATGTTTTATTTGAGAGAAAACTAACTTAAGCTTCGGAGTATCTATTTAGGTAGGACTCCCATGTACATATTTGTTTGGATCCTTGTGATCCCTTTGAAAGAAGAAGGACCTCAGTAACATCACCACACCTGTTGTGATTTTACTACCTATGTAATTGTTATACTGTTGTTTTAGATGTCCACATTCAGTTTATGCCTCAATGGGCTGAAATGATACATTTCATGAAAACTAGTGCTAATCGCTTATTATTTTAAATATTGGACAAGAGAGATCATGCTCAGCTTCACAAAGATGAGCATTTRTCTTGTGTATCATTTCACTCCTACATATTTTGGGGAAAATTCMGCATCTGTCATCTAAAACATGCAAGATGAAACCTGAGTTAATTTGGTTGTTCAGCATGCATTGGAAGAAGGTGATAAATCTTTTCTGGACTGGAGGGGGAAAAACACAATGTGAACAATTCAAGTACTTCTACTCAGATTTTAAGGAGTTTCAGACGTGGGTTTGATGGCTTAGGAACCATTTAATTAATTCAGCACTTAAAAGAACTTTAAGATGCAGCATATTGAGAAATACTTCGGAGTTACAAGACATGGAAAGCCAGTTATTTCCATAAGAAATGAAATCATAAACTACATCTCTTTTCCGGGAACTATTTTAAGTCTACCACTCAACGAGCTCACAGCTATACAAGCCCAAACGTCTACCACTCATTAGTCTCCAAACATCTTGTGCTCTTCAGAATCTGCAGAAATCACCATYTGAGCTTCGCAGGAAAATACAGCAATAAAACAGGATACATRTCATCAATGCGGCAAAGGTAAGAAAGAAAGTAATGCTGTCAAATTAAAAAGATTTGGCATACTTACCTTCTCAATGMGAGAGAGATAGTAGGACTGRACTTGTTCACCGTCTACTCTAACCTTGCTTTTGCCATAGAGATCGTACCTGCTGCAAGGATAACACTTGAAGTACATATTAGAAAACCACGATTAATTTGTTAATTACATTTAATTTATAATGTATGTTTACAGAATTTTTTTTACTTGAATATTTGCAACCACTTTAGGTTCTCCTTATCCTCCTCATTCATCAGGTGCTTAAAAGCTCCTGACCTATGCAATGCTGCGTTACTTAATCATGGTAATTTCTATTAGTGAGAATTTACTTTTGAATTTACAYTGATTGATCCAATAATTAATGGTTTGAGATTCGCAGTATAATTGTGATTATTCTTTATTATTATGTTTTTCWTTCGTTTCTACTCGGAGGAATTTTATTTCATATTTTTATGTTGTTTGTGACATATGTTGAAAACTTAAAATATCTTGAACATGATTTAGCAAAGTAGGAGTGTTTGTAAGTTTGGGAAGGACATAATATTGTAGTTTCTCATGAATTGTATATAGAGTTTAATAATTTGATTTTCATCTTCCAGTCCCTTATTGTGGAGTAATATTACTTCCGAGCACACATAAAATGTATGATCAAATGTTGATTCCTTATTGACYTGGTGTATTTGATTGTAAGAGAAACTAAAGTATGAGATACAAAATATTTTTGTGCATAAAGAGAATATCKATTTAAGTAAAAAAATGTTTCAATTTGAGGAAAAACAACATTATAGTTTAATAGTGTTTACATGGATACTTTGGGATGTCATAAAAAAGCTTACCCTTCTATATTGAATTACTCAAGAGGTATTAAACACTAGAATACATGGAAAGAAGTGTTTTGTCATATAATATGATGGTCATGATTCGTGTACTGATTTTTGTCTAATCAAGTAATTATTACATACTAATRTTTCAGTTTAAGTGAATATAAGTTATTTTGGTCATATTCTTGGTATGATGTTTTCCAATTAACTATAACCTGGATGACTATAAATTATTTTGATCATATTCCTTGTCACTTATCAAAAGATTTACGTGACTGTAATACGTGGGCAAGGTTAGATAGTGCAAAAAATTATCTTTTTATTAAAGATCTACATGTAACTCGCATATTATTTAAGCAATATTCTAATTTCTCCCATATAATTGAATCAGGGTAAAGTTTCTTTGGTAGTATGAAATAAGTTATTAGTCCGTGGCCTAGACGCCTTGTGACACCATTAAGGAAAGGGTTTTAAGTGAATAGGAATAAGTTATAAGACGCTTATACACAAACACAACACCAATAGGATTCACAAGGATACTTAAAGGAGATTTTGTAGATGAAAGATGAAGATATTTCCTAAGGATCAAGAACTCAGTGGGCATAGAGATAATCATGATGGATTTATATTTGTACTTAAGTCTACTAGATTCAACATTCTTCGGTGGAACGGCCTCTTTCTTTACTATCATACTTCCCTTCCACTGTCACTCGAGTTCATTGTTAGGTCTCGTTGGGATTATATCATAATCCTAAATTAATACTTAAATCGCGATTTAACTATCAAGATGATACTACAATAAGTTTAAAGAAATTCATTGGAGCAGTTCATAAACGGGTAAGGTCTTTTAAGGATTAATTAGTCTCCTCACTCGCTCTAAATAAAGATGGGGATGAGAAAGAAGAAAACTTATTAGATTAGTCTTGGAGACCAAGATCGCTAATATTCTTTATATAGTTAATGAGGTTCGACTCTCCGTAACCTAATTAAGTTTCCTATTGAGTACTACTACACATTGCAAATGCATTTCGATGATAAAATGTCTTATTTAATTATATTTTTAGTATATTACTTAAACTATGGTAATTAAAATAGAAAATTGAATATAATTATTACTAAATTATAAATTCAGGATTATTTACAAAATAACCCAACAGGTCCATCTACCTTGTTTCCCTTTGGATTTTGATATCCTACGGAGTCTAACTATGCATGTGAACCACCATCCTAATTATTTTCTTGGTCCGACAGTTGAAACTGGAAAAATGAAAAGAGATCTAATCTTAAACACGTGATGATTGCTTCTCTCATTTTGTTTTGCACACTTTTGATTGTCCCTGATTTTTAAAACTTATTTCAATTCTTGAGCAACAAAGTAGCCTTTCAGGTATTAAAAAAAAAAGAAAAAGATTATAAAATTATCAAGATTAGACCCGTAATACATGTCTCGTTCTTTCCTTCCAATCAGTAGCCAATCGTTTCCAGCCACGACATCAGCATAAATTATACTGTAGAGTTGAGGAGTAGGTGTCATGCGAAAACAATTATTAATTTATAGATTCCAAAATCGGAACACGTCTGCAAGGTTATTAAATTGTCGAGGATTTTGCTTAATATTCACGGTGGTAGGATTCTAAGGATAAAAACATCATTTATAAATTATCTATAATTGATATGATTTATATTGAGAGGTTACTTTTCTTTTTGAACTGTTTATTAGGCCATTTAAGTTTATCTAATTAACTAATTAAGTATTAAAATAAAATAAAAATAATATGCCATATAAATAAGAACATAGTTTTTCTCTCCAATCCCTTCGGTTCCTTTCTTTCTTTTCATCCAATACTCTTGGAGAAAATTCTCTTTTTCTTTTGTCTCCCTTCAAACAAACGGCTTTTGATGACGAAGCCGAATTAGCATCCATTCTTATCGACCAAGATCTTGTTCCTAAAATTACTTACGTGTTCCTAAAACTACCTACGTGTGTGCCAGCGCATTATGGATTGCTGATTGGTATTATGATTAAATAACAAAAAAGGCGTAGGATTCCTAGTTTCCATTCGCCATTGACTGAATCCAACTTGTTTTTAAAAAAAAAAAATTCATAATAATTATTGACTTTCCAATTGCATGGAATAGTTAATTATAATTGTTTTCAATTTCGGTGAATGTTAAGTTTGTCCTTCTACTTATTATTAAATATTTAGTCTTTTCTTTTTCAAATTTTTTTAAAAAAATTATAATCTAGTTATCAAAAATATGTAAAATTCTTAATTAAAGACTCCCGTCGAGTCCTTAGCGGTTTGTCAAGAAAACCCGTTTCTATGCAATTTCTGTTTGTTTCAAGTTAGTCCTTCAACATATAGGGAAAAAAAATACAATTAAATTCCTCTTTTTCAAATAAAAAGGACACAAGTTTTCTTCTAGATCACACAATCTATTATAATATTACATATTCAATTTTCCTTATTTTTTAATTTTTCTTCAAGATCGTTTCTCCTTTCACTATAATAAATTGGAGAGGAGAATCTCTTTACAGATAAGGAATCCCATGTATTTTGGAAAATAGTGACTTTATTTAGATTTTTGTATATTTTCAATAATTAATTTGAAAATACAAAATTAAAAATTATTAACGATTTTTTATTTTTTTCCAACTGTTAAAGACTTGACAAAAACCCTTAAGAGACTTGTTCACAATTTTATAGAATTTATAGTAATTTTTAGAAAATAAAATTCTTAATTGAGATTCTGTGACAACCTTATAAACGGGATTGAAATTCCCCCTTTAACATTTGGCTTTGTAAACCGATGGATTACGTCCAATTCCTAAATAATGATGTCAGCTTTATTAAAAAGGAAGGAAAACCTATAGACGTGAAAGCCATGAGTACCCACACCAGTGGCTCGTGTTATGGATGTGTAGAATTAGTGCATGAATCTCTTTCTCCATCTTTAAATATTTCCCTCCAACCCTCAATCCTAACGGAAATGAGCAAACCACAGCGGCCATCGTTTCCACCAACGCCACCTTGCGCCCCTCCTGAGTCGCAGATAATCGAGTTAGAGTTGGGGGATGAGGCCCAACCACATCCGCATAATTATGCTAAAGCGGCAGTCTCAGAACCACTTCCCCAACCTTCGCCCTTGAATCATCATCCACGACCACAACCCTCAAATCCTTCAAACACAGAATGGCTCTCCCTGGTCATGTCATTTACCTTTACGGCAATGAGCATGTCCTTTCAGTCTATCATAGCTCCTAACCACCTTCCTCTGAGCTTTCACATGGCTGGCCTTGGACTGGTCTTCGCCTTGGCCGCTTTTGTCCTGTCCAAATACATCCCTGAATTTCTCGGAAGAGAAGCACAGTTGCTGGAGGGCGCGGGTGTCTTCTTCGGGACCACTGCCTTCTTGCTCGACATCACCCTTCTTTGTCCTCTCTGCCTCAAGGTTATTTCCTGGGTCGTCTATGTCATTGTTCTTCTTGCAATTATCATTTCCCTCTACTTCAATGTCTCTTTTCTGCCCCCACGGATAGAGTAGAATCATGATAAATCGTTGTATCTCAGAGATGTTGTGATTTTACTCATTATGTAATGGCTATACTTGTGTTGTTGTACATGTCCACATTCAGTTTATGTCTCAATGGGTTGAAATAATATATTTTCATGAAAACGAGTGCTAATCGCTTATTTCTTAAATATTGGACGAGAGAGATCATGCTTATCTTCACAAAGATGAGCATTTATCTTGTGTATCATTTCACTGCGACATATTTGGAGTTGGAGGGAAATCCCGAATCTATCATCTAAATTACATGCAAGATGAAACCTGAGAATGTCTTTGTTCGGCATGCATTGAAAGAAGGTGCTTGATCTTTTCTAGAGGCGGGAAAATACAATGTGAGCAAGCCACGTWCTTGTAACCAGATTTTAAGTGAGTTCAATTTCAGAGATGGGTTAAAGAGTTGAGGGAAATCATTTGATTAACTTAATATCAATTTAAGAAAATGCCATTGAAATGACTCCATTTTTTATTCGTGGGATGAGGGGTGGTATATKTATATTACAGTAACCAAACATGTCTTTTTTCTGGTTATAATACAATCTAATTATCATTTAACCATCCTACAAATGCATTAACAAAAAAAGGCCCGATTCTTCAGCAGTGTCAAGACCAAATTAAGTCTGTGTATATGCTCGTGTTAAGCCTGCTGAATTACTTAAACCACATCAACTCATAAACTTGTGGAGGAAAGGATGACAAAATTTACCAAAGGCAGCCCCAAATCTCTTAGAAATCATTAATAAGTGTGGAGGTTATATTCCTTTAATTATGTGGGTTTTCCTTCTCTTCAATTCGCTATACTCTGTTGGTAAACCTGACAACCCAGTTTAGCATTTAGAATATCTGGAGATTATTGARGAGTAAGTTGATGTATCACGAATGTAATTGTACAGCGATTACCAGTTTTCCAACTCCTGTTCTAGGGTTTCAGACACTATTTCGAAGTGTTGCTTTGCATGCCTTCTGAAATCATATTGGTGGATCTATTTCCAAGAATGAACCGATCGCCATTTATTTTTATTCCTGTTCCTTTTCATTATATAATTGCGTGTTGACTGCAGTCATGAATGTAAATGTATCAATGGGCTGGAGTAATTTTTTGCATGAAAATGAGTTCTAATCGCTTATTGTTTAAATATTGGACAAGAGAGGCAATGCTTAACTTCCCAAACCCGAGTATAGATCTTGTTTATCATTTCACTGCCACATATCCAGGGAAAACTTCCCTACTGAAATTGTCATAAAAACATGCAAGATGACACCTGAGAAGGTGACAGGTATCGGAAGAAATTGGTTGATCTTCTCTGCGAGGGGAAAACACACAACATGGGAGCTAGCCCTGTACCTGTACAAAGATTTTAAGGAGTTTTGTTTCAGATAAGGGTTCTATACTTAGTTGGAGTACTTGCCTTAATTGGGTTGAAGAGTTTAGGGAATCGACTTGGTGGCCTTAATTTTCACCTTTAAAAATACCATTGATATGATGTTATTTTATGTTCATTCGATGAATGGTTGTTTATCTAAATTAGTGCAACCAAACATGCCTTCTTCTTGTTATGGTTCAACGTAATCATCATTTTACCATCGCAGAAATGCATGAAAGGAAAAAACGGAAAAAACGAAAAAAAAGTTTGATTCTTCAGCAGTGTCACACAGTAAGGAAGAACATTGGGTTGAGTACGTGGTTTCAAGACCAAAGTCTGTGTTTTTGTGCGTGTTATCCCTGCTGCATTAGTTAAACCAGATCGAATGGTAAAGTTCTGGAGGTCATAGCATGACAAAGGCTCCGGATCTTCTTTAATATTTTGCTGTTATATTTTTTTAATATATTAATCAGAACATGTATATTTTTTAACTCTTAATATTAAGAAAAAGAAATATTAAAGGGAATAAATATACGTTGCGTTATAAGTGATATAGATAAAAATAAGTAAGAAATATATTAAAAAAGTGTAATCCATGACAAGATTTACCAAGGCAGCCTCAGATCTCTTGGAAATCACTAATAAGTGCCTTTTTCCCTGTAATAATCAACTGGTGCGAAGAGTGTAATTCTTTTCTGCCAAATTAATGACTGTTGCGTGACATTTTGCTGTTAGCCTCCATATCTTAGAAAGATGACGTGGATGTTGAAAGATAAGCTAGGGCAATATGGTCTTTCTCAGGGGTTTTATGASCTCATTTCAACTTGCAAATTCTAAGTTTTAATTAGGAGTAAATGATTTTTCTTGATTTCACATTTCATTTAATTTATTCCTAAAAAGGTATAAAAAATTGTTTTGAAGGAAAGTTTTGTAGGTATTATTAGTTTTTCACCGATGATTGAAAAACTGAGGGTGGTTTCTTTTTTATGTTTTAAATGTTGAGTTTCGAGGTTTTTATCTTAGTATTTTTTTGAGTTTTTTAAAATGCAATTTTTTTTGTCATTTTGAAAAAGTGCGTTTGGAAAATAAAAATTGAAACACTCATTTACTTTCAACGTTTTAGAAAAAAAAAATTGTAATATTTTGTGATAAATTTAATTATTGAATATATAAATTTTAATTTTATTACACAATTTGAAGTAATTTATACATTTTGAAGTTGATGAATTGTACAATAAAATTAAAATTTTGCAATATAGTGCAATTTTGCAGAACATAATGGTATATTTGACCAAAATACCTTTATATATAGCACAATTTTATTATTCTTTAAATCACTTTCTTTCTCTTTCAAATTTTCTTTAATATACAATGCGTTTTTCTTTGATTTAAAAATCGATTTGCAACTTTTCTTCAAAGTTCTTCAATAAAATGTTAGTAACATTTTTTATTTATCTAAAAAATGTAATTTTTTCCTTTAAAAATGTGAGTTTGTAGTTTAAATTTTTAATTTTAAAAAAATGAAAAAAATTTCACGAACTTGGGATTGGTCCATACCAAATCCGAGTGACATTGGGTGATCCATGTGACACGGCCTGAGTTGATCACTTTTATTTCTATTTATTATTTATTAAATTTTGAACTTATATAAAAGATTTTGTATGCWTTTTATTTTATTTTATTTTTATTCAATTTATTTATTTTTTTCATAATTGTAAACATTTTTTCTTGATTTCCTTGTTTTGAATTTTTGAACTTGTTTTAATTGAAAACACTCAAACACGTTTTCTTACTTTTTGTTTTGTATACAAATGTTTCTCTTGTTTTCCAAAATGCATTTTGCAAAATGGGTATATAAACATTTTTTGAGTATTTTAAAAAATTTAAAATAGAAATTGGCTTGAAAACAAGAAAGAGAGAAAAGCCTAAGGCCCTTCTCTTTGTTGTTTTTGGTCTGTTTTCTATTTTCAATTTTTTAAAATATTGAAAATGTGTTCTCTTGGTATTTTTGAAAACAAAAAAGAAAWTTGTATTTAAAATTAAAAATAACAAAAATATTATTGTTTTGAGCGTTTTCAACCAAAGCATGCTTCTACAACTAAAATTTGGAAAAAAGTGCTATCTATTTATTTCTCTTTAGTAATTATTTTTAAAAAAATCTAATGAATTAGACAACACATAATTTTTGTTTCTGATTTTAATATGATACTGACTATTATTACTTACAATTCAATTTAAAAATAAATTTATTAAAAATATTTAAAACATTTTTCTATCAAATTTTAAACTGAACGTATTTTTAATTTTTTATTTTAAAAAAATTAACTTCCAAAACTGATTAATAGAATGCATTTGTAACAAATTTGAAAAAGGTCATTAAAAACAGAAAATTGAAAATGTTTTTGAAAATGAAAACTTAAAATTGAAATGCAAACAGAACGCAGTCTTAGATTCTGAAATTGCTTGAAAACTTTTTTATTTGTCACCTCCCTTTGTTTAAGAGAACTTTTGTTTTTTCCCAAAGAACTAATAAACCTACATTAATAACTTAGGTTTGGTTCTCTATGTTGTTTTCGGGCTATTTTTCATTTTTTATTTTTTAAAACACTAAGAACGCATTCTCTTTCRTACTTACGAAAATGCATTTTCTAAAATAAAAAATGGAAAAAAGATTTGTGCTGAAAACTAAAAACAATCAACATGTTGTTTTGACTATTTKGAAAACTAAAAACAACGAACATGTTGTTTTGACTATTTTTAAGCAGAACCCTCTTCTACGYTTTCTCTTTATTTCTCTTTCGTAATTTTAGAAAAACATAATGACACTTAATTTTTGTATCTAAATTTTATTTTAAGCATATGCTAATAGTGACTAATAGTTCTTATAATATARCAAGTAGATTCATTAAAAATAGTCAAAACATTTTTTTGTCAAATTCTAAACTRAATATGTTTTTTAATTTTTTATTTTTAAAAATAATTTTCAAAAATGGCAAATCGAACGCATTTTTCGTGAATTTGAAAACAATCGTTCAAAATAGAAAATTAAAAATATTTTTTAAAAATGAAAATTGAAAATTTAAATGCAAATAGAACGTAGCCTTAGGTTTTAAATATCTAATCGTAATAATGATATGAAAGATAATGACTTAATTGATTAGAAATTTCTAGTCATAAATAATTAATACGATTCATATTTTTATTCCCTCCACATATCAAAATTTTTGTGACATCTCCCTAAACATGTCGCCATGGAAGTAATGCGGAGCAACTGTTTGAGATAATGTTCAAATGCATTTATAATTTAATATCTTATTATGTATTAAAAGATAGAAATGTATTTTGGTGCCTCCATATACTTAAAATCCTAACTCCACCACTGGTTTAGAGGTTTTAATTGGTGATTTGTGTTTTCCCTCTTGACAATGAAGGTTATCCCACAACGTCTTAGTTGGTGACTTTTGTGGTCATATCTAAAATTTAGAATTTGGCTCAATTTGGTACAGCTCTCGCGGTTCATATGAAATAGTGTTTTAACCCGRTTGTAGAAATCAAACAAAGAAATTAAATCGAACAAAGGATTTTTATAAAGAGAAAATATCTTTATTGAAAACTCAACAAGTTTCTTACTCGGAGTAAAAAAAAATACATCTATCTGATTTCTTTTTCAAAAGACTTAGACTGAACCTCCTAATATAGAAAAGATTGAGCCTCCTTAATCTATTACTAGTACAATTAAAACTCCTTACAGAATCTAGTTTTCTAATTCTAATATATAATTTAAGTTGGTTTACAATTCCTAAATTGCCTCCCTTAAACCAAAATCTTTAAATCTTTAAATTTCTTCATACCATGCATCTTCTTTATTTCGACGAATGATCCCATTTTCAATCGTTTGGTGAAAATATGTGCAAGTTGATCTTCAGCAGGACAACAATAAATAATTACTTTATCCTAAACCAAATTACGAATAAATGGCACTTGATGTTAATGTGTCTATTGCAACCCYRCAAAACTGAATTTTTAGACAATGAATAGCTAATTTGTTATCACATAATATTGGACTTGCATATTTTTGTTGATGTCGTAGAAAACCAAGATTCTTCTCAACTATAATGCTCGTGCAATACTATTTGTTGCTGCCATGTATCCAACTTCTGCTCTAGATAAAGCCATAACGTGCTCCTTCTTCGAAGACCAAGAGAAAACACCATAATTCAAATAAAATGCATAATTAGATAGTACTCTTGTATTTTATAATATCCTCAGCTCAATCACTATCTATGTAACCAATAAGAGATGTATTATTAGCATGTGAATAAAAGATACCATCAGATTGTGTACCTTTAATATATCTTGATATTCTTTTAGCGGCTTGTAAATGTGATTGGTGAGGTAAGTCCATCAATCTGCTGATTAGGCCAATCCTAAAAGTAATATCATGCATTGTGGAAGTCAAGTATCTCAAACTCCCAACCAATTTTTTGAAATTAGTAGATTCAACAAATTCGTCAATGTCATATTTTGTCAACTTCAATTTCTCCCCACAGGAGTCGTGATAGGTTTGCAAGAATCTATCATAAATTTTTTCATAATATCAAAACATATTTTTTTCTAACAAATAAAAATTCCTCCATCCAGTTGATAAATCTCCAAGCCAAGAAAATGAGACATCAATTCCAAATCTGTCATCTCAAAATTACTAATCATAGCATCCCTAAACTCAAATATTAATTTGAGATTGTTGCCAATAAATATCAGATCATCAATATTCAAATGTATAATAAGGATATCACAATCATTATTAAACTTTGAATATATATTATCATAATAAGGATATCACAATCATTATTAAACTTTGAATATATATTATCATACGGACACTTTTCAAATCCATGTTCAACAAAATAAGAGTCAATACAAGTGTACCAAGCTCTTGAAGCTTGTTTCCATCAATATAATGCTTTCCTCAACCTGTAGACTTTATTTTTATGACCCTTTAAGTCCATAACCTTAAGGTTGTTCAACATATACTTCTTCTTCCCAAGCACCATTTAAGAAAGCAAACTTAACATCCATTTGATAAATTTTTCAAGAATTACACACAGCAAAAGAAACCAACATTTGAATTGTATCAAGTCTAACAAATGGTGCAAAAACCTCAAAATAGTCCGTACCAACTTTTTGATTGATGACCTTTAGCAACTAACCTTACTTTGTAACAGTCTACTTCTCCAGAAGATCTATACTTGGTTTTGTATTCGCATTTAACRCCAATGGACTTTTTATTAGTGGAAAGAGTAGTCAATTCCCAAATTCCATTTTTTCAATAGCATGAATTTCCTCATCCATAGCATGAATCCAATTGTCATCATTATCTTCACAACTAACTGGATCACACTCTGCAAATAAAACATATCAATATCYAAATAAGATAAATCAGTATCATTATTGATGACATAATCTTGCAATGAGTTGGTAGGCAATGTTCTCATTAAGGCCTTCCAGAAGGCTGTGAACTACTAGAGTTTTCAACTTGCTCTCCTCCTTGTCTAGTGGATTCATTATCCACTATAGTTTCAAACTTCAATTGAATAACATGTGATAGTTCTGGCTACTTAGACTTCTCAGAAGACTAATCCCAAACTCCTTACTCATCAAAAATAACATTCCTACTTAATTCAACTTCTTAAC
Organism: Rhazya stricta; assembly: GCA_001752375.1. Taxonomy (NCBI): domain Eukaryota; kingdom Viridiplantae; phylum Streptophyta; class Magnoliopsida; order Gentianales; family Apocynaceae; genus Rhazya; species Rhazya stricta. The sequence goes on from MEJB01000383.1 coordinate 12,587, forward strand.
TAGCATTAGAATTATATAACTTGTAGCCTTTAGTCTCATGACTATAACAAAGAAAAGGGAATACATTTTTCTACTTTATCATCCAACTTCTTTCTAATAGCATCTGTAATATGAGCATATGCAAGACATCCAAAATCTTTAAGGTGACTAATATTGGGTTTGACCATTCCAAAGTTCTTAAGGTGTCTCCCTTCCATTAGTTCTTGTTGAACACCTGTTCAAAACATAAATTGCGCAAGTAATAGCTTTGGTCCAAAAATCTTTACGTAAATTTTTAGAATGTAACATAGATCTCACCATATCCATAATTGTCCTATTCTTCCTTTTAGCCACTCCATTCTATTGGGGATTATACCTAACTTTCAATTGATGTTTGATACCATACTTTTTCTAAAAATCATTACAAAGCATATATTAAGTTCCTATCAACTCTCAAGGCTTTAATAAAATATTCACTTTGTTTCTCTACATAAACCTTGAAACTTCTAAACACGTCACATGCCTTATATTTATGTTTCAAAAAATACACCCAAGTCTTTCTACTAAAATCATCACTAAAAGTAATAAAATACTTTTTACCACCAAAAGAGGGAGCCTTTAGTGAACATAAATCGAAATGAAAATTAATTTCAATGGTGAGTTTGCTCTCCATAATTTTCCTTTTTCAAAAGAATCTATGTGCTTCTTTCCAACAAAACAATACTCTCACTTTTTATCATCAAAATCAAGAGAAGGTAATCCCATACCAATTTTCTCCTTGCAAATAAATTCAAATGACTAAAATTCAAGTTCCAAATCTCATATGTCACAGGCAATGATCATCACTAGTTACAGAACTAAAGTAAGGTAAGTCACCAAATGCCACATGTAAAGGGAACAATCGATTATGACTCATATTTACTTTTCTAATTAGTCTTTTATATGATTAATTAATAGTGCAAACTCCTTCATTGAAATTTATATTGTAACCCTTTGAAGATAGCTACGCAACACTTAATAAATTGTGATGAAGACTTGAAACATAATAATATCGAAAAAAATTTGAAGAACTATCCTTCAGAGTAGTAGTAACTTTTCTTTTTCCAAGAACAGACACATGGATGTTATTTCGAAGTCTAACTATGGTCTCAACAGATGATTCCAACTTTGAAAGCATATTTTTATTCCTACACTTATGATTACTGCATCCTGAATGTAAAATCCATTTATTATGATTATTTTCACCAAATCAGCATTCTCCCACAATAAAAACTCAAGGGATTCATCGACTTCAGGCTCAGCAAGTTGTGCATGCAATTGTGCTATGTGTTCCTTTTTAGATCTATAATCCTTCTCAATATGGTTATACTTTTTGCAATAAAAATATTGAATTGTTGATTTWTCTTTGATAAAAGTTATCAAGATTATTTTGTTGGTAATTAAAATTACCTCTACCAAGGCCGAGGCCTCTGCCTCGATATCCACCCTTCTACATCCTCATTCTCTAAAATTCTAATCACCATGCTRATCCAATTCAGCATGAGTTAAGGACATGTCTGTTTCCTTTTGTAATTCTACTTAAGCATGTAATACTTTCTCCTCAGAAGTATTATCTGATTCCTGAGTCAGAGACAACCCATACAGCAATAATTCACCTTGTAATCCATAAATAGTTAATGTATCCAAATCCTTGGCAGATTCAATAATAGTCTTCTTGGTATGACATTAGTTATGTAGACATCTTAGAATTTTAGCATAAACTTTAGAATCAAGGAAAGTGTCACCTTTAGATCGGACACCATAAWCTCTTGAACTCCGTTAATGTAATCTTTTATTAACCCTGTGGGTTTCATTCAAGTCAATTCATACTTACCTCTTAAAGTGTTGCAATTTCACATTCTTCACCTTAATTTTCCCTGGGCATGTAGTCATCAAAATTTTCCACTTCTCTTTCGATGTACCTGCGTAGATAAATTTATTATATATAGGTAATGCTACTTTTGCATGCAGGATATGTCGAGCAATAATATATGGATACTTCAGTGTCCACTATTGTGTACTTAATTGAGTCCCAGGGGAAGGTTGCTGAAAACCAGTTTGAATAATATCCATGCGTCACCCAATCCAAAATATGTCTGCATCTGGCTTTGCCACTAATTGAAATTATCTTTTCCATCAAAGAAAGCTAGACAATTAGGAGGAGTCACATGGCCCTCCATATTCCTGGTTCTAATACCACTTTTTAGAAATCAAACAAAGAAATTAATCGAACATACGATTTTTATGAAGACAAAATATTTTTATTGAAAAATCAACAAAACCAACAAGATTGAACGGTTATATTCAAATAAAATTAGGACTCCTCACTAAATCTAGTTTTCTAGTTCTGATATRCAATTTAATTTGATTTAGAATTCCCACCCAGGTCAATTATTRTGCCTCAATGCATTTCTTTTYTATTTTTTATGTTTAAGTGTAGGCTTGATTTTGTTTTCTTTTTGTTTTAAAGGACAAGGACTTCAATCCTTTTCCTTTTTTGTTTTTTCTGTGGAAAGAATGTAAGCTTAAGTTTTATTTWATTTTATTTTATTTTTTGTGTTGAAACGTAGGGGTTGAACCTTGGATTGGTATTTTTCAACTCTTTTAAGCACTAGCAGAGTAAGTACCCAAGCATAGTCAAGTACCAAAATACATTTTTAATTTTTATTACAAAAAAGTATATTAAATTATAAAAAATATTAATCTTTTTATTTGTTAGATTATAGCTTGAAAATTTATTTTGTAAGGTAAATGGAGATTTATTAGAAGATCTTCACAATCAAAACTATTAAATATACAATATAGGTAATAATTAGTTTAGATATGAAAATTTTATTAAATTAAATTTCCATAAATCTATTTAAATAATTAAAAATTAATTACGAATATTCCCATTAAATTGGGAAGTATGTGGYATGTCAACCAATGAAATGATGACATGTGTCAAGGATGACAAGGTTCAACCAATTAAAATTAAGGATGAAGCATGGCGATCAAGTGACGCCACGTCACTTCTAAGTGTGACTTCGATCAATCAAATTAATTTGCTTTTGCCTATAAATAGAGGAAAGCACAAGAGGAAGAGGTTCAGAAATTCACATTGAGTTCAAGTTTAGAGAAGCCAAATTTCTCTCCAAATCCCGAGATCAAGCTGTGAAGCCTTCGAATACTCCTAAAGARTCCAAATCTCGAATCAAGGTGCAGAGCTCTCAGAAACTTCCAAAGAGTCCAAATTCCGAGATCAAGCTGCGAAACTCTCGAAAGATTCCAAAGAGTTCAAAACTCGAAATCAAGCTACGAAGCTCTTGAAAACTCCCAAAGAGTCTAAATCTCGATATCAAGCTGCAAAACCCTCGGAAAATTCCAAAGAATCCAAATCTTGAAATCAAGCTGTAAAGCCCTCGAAAACTCCCAAAGAGTCCAAATTTCGAGATAAAGTTGTGAAGTCCTCAGAAGATTTCAAAGAGTACAAATCTCGAGATCAAACTATGAAGTCCTTGAAAAATTTCAAAGAAAAGAATCAACGGATTGCGTTTTTGCCACCAGAATATATATTTCAGAGAGTATAACATTTGTCTTATCAAAATTATAATATTAATACACCTATTTCGTCTTTCTCTTATTTTTTTAATATATTTTACAGACGAGAGATTCGTCTAAGTAATTAGAACAAGATTCTTAAATTTTGAAAATAAAAAATAATTATATAGTCAATAATTACTCCCTCTTTCTTTTTTGTATTTCTTTGTTTATTTTTATTTTTTTATTGGGAGGTTAGAAAAGTTAATTAGTTAGAAAAAGAATTTTTAATTTAAAAAATGAAACGTATACTACAAATCAAATGATTTATTCAATTCAATGAAACTACGCCTCATATCATTTTAATTCAAGATTTCAAATCGAGACTTAGTGAGTTTTGCTAAGGAATAAGTTTGATCATAATAAGTAAATTTTGTCTTATCTATTTCCTGTGAGGACAATTATTCATTTATTTTGATGGTGACAAATAAAAAAATCAATAAATACGTAATATGATTTTTTTTTTAATTTTAGTGGCCCCTACTCAATTATTTGTGGCTCCGCCGTTACGTTTAAGGAAGAATATCATCATCAGACAAAATCAATATTCATATGAACTGGTTCCAACCTAAAAAAGGAGGGTATTCTACTAAAAATGACGCATTCCCTTTTAAGGCTAAATGATTCCTTGAGACGACCAAATGGGCCTTTTGGCCTTGAAGGCTAAATGAGACAAATCCCTAAAAAAAATTATGTTTGATGATAGTAACATTTAAATGTTCAAATGTAATAATAATTTGAATATGTTTTAAAAAATGCCTCTAATATAAATAACATCSTATCATCCATCTCTACGAATTTCTTCTGCATCTTCCTTAAAAAAYTTAATTTTTCTCTAAAAAAATGTATGTTTTAGCTTAAATTGAAACAATTCTAAAGAAAAAAGATCTCTATTATTTCATTTCATTTCATAATTTTTCCCATTTAAACTTAATAAAAATTGAAAAAAATAATTTTCTTTTCAAAATGTTGGCTTTGGTAATTGCAGCTTCCTACATTTCTCTAAGAAGACCTAAGTTTTCTTATTTGAAGAAAAAAGAATACTTTATCATTCATATAATATTATCATTTCTTATCCTGTTTTTTTTTTTCCCATTTAAGGTTGAAACTTATAAAACAAAAAAAAAAAAAGTGATCTTTTGGGGGAAAAAATGGGTCTAGAGTCTCAACTCCGTTCAAGCTGTATGGAGTTGGCTCACTAGCTCCATGAGCTTTAAACGGAGCTGGCTTAGCAGCTCCATGAATGTCAACGAAGCTACAGAGCTAACTCCGCTCAGTGTACGTCGGGAGCTGCTAAGGTAGCTCTGCGTGGCTCGAATGGAGCCTTGCGCTACTATTTTTGTTTTCAATTTTTTTAAAAAATAATTCTTTATCTTTTGTTTGTTTCTTTAATTATATATTTCGTTGTGAACTTTAATTTGTTTAAATTAATAAAATTCATTTTTTTGAACAAAATTTGTTTTTGATCATACTAAAAATTTGTTTATATTTCATTAGACTAATATCTTATGTATTGTTTTGCGAGAAAAATACAAAAGAAAAAAATATTTTTAATGATTTTTTACTTTAAAAGTTAATTTTTTTGAAGTTTGGATAATTAACCAATTTGATCGATATTAAGGAGATATTAAGATTGTGTAAGGGAAAAAATTCTTAAAAAAGCGTCATATAAAGAAAGTAGAAGTGTTGCATTTAGTGCTCCCTACAAAATGTTAAACCCCAGCTTTAGGGSCCCATCACCTTGATCCTAGGATGGTGGAGGGATAAATTGCTGAATGTGCCTTCAGAGGTCAAGAATYAAGACTTGTCTATACACTAATAAGCATAAATTATAAATATTTTACATAAACGAAAGTGATAATTTTTTAAATAATTTAAAAAAATTAAAAGTGACATTGTTTATTACAAAAAAATAGTCTCAACAAATTGATAATGACTATGTATGGATGGGGATCCCCATATGATGTAATTGAAGCTGCTGCCCCTTCTTCATTGTCCCCTTACCCTAATGCATAAAATACTAATGTGCAAGCAGCGGCCGTAAGTCAACCAATGGTCCCTCTCCACAAATACCAAATCCTATCTCATTTCGAGCCTTTCTCTCTCTCATTCTACCTTCAAACCCACCAGAAATGATCCCAGAAGAAGTGATCTCAGAAGTGCACCCTCAGCAACTGCCACGTTCWTGCACCCAGCCYCCACCACCTTGCACCCCTCATGAGTCGCATATAATCGAGTTAAGTTGGRGGATCAGGTTTAATTATGCCAAGGAGGCCATTGTAGAACCACTTCTTCCACCTTATCCACAACTTCAACTACCACATCCTTCAAATCCAGAATGGCTCACCCTATTCATATCATTTCCCTTTACAAAAATAAGCATGGCATTTCAGTCTATCCGAGCTCCAAACAACTTTTCGCTGAGCTTTCAATGGCTAGCCTCAGACTGGTCTTTGGATTGGCCGCTTTGGTACTGTCTAAATATATCCCTGCATTCCTACAAAGAGAAGTGTTTGCCATTTCTGGACGTGGTTTAAAAAAAGGACTCCTATAATAKATGAAATTGTTCGAAGGGTGACAGAAATGGATGGAACACATTCAGTTCCCCAAAAAAGGATAGCATTTGCTTAATGCGTCTCGTCCTGGGACTAATTTCTAAGCAACGAACTTTCACATCAAACAAATGTGACTCTTTTTATTCAATCGCATTTTACAAATKTGATTCCCTCAAGAGTATACCCATGGCTGTTCTTGTTAAGATCAGAATTCACATAAGAGGGTTTCGAGAAAAATATTGGTAACTTGCTACAAGGTCCAATCYGATGATTTCACACACAATAACATGAATCGGATGAAGGTTGATGCCTTCATGACTTTGAAGTACACTACTAAGAAGATGGTTTTAAGGACAGAGGGTGGAGAAAGAGAAAAGAAGAAGAGCCACCTTGATAAACCTTGGCACATCTCCAACTAGCCTTGAGAAGACAAAGAATCTCACATTGGAAACTCATCCCTTATCATCACACCCTCAAGACTATTTTAGGTTTGAATAACATTTATAGGGGGTTAGACTCTTTATAATATATGCTATATTGATTGATTGTTAATTGTCATATTAATTGCGCTTTATTTAAAGGAATCTAACTTAAGCTTCAAAGTGTCTTACCTCACATGGAGATTTGCCCAAACCTTTGAGGTCTCTTTGGATCAAGAAGAAACATGGCAATATCATCTTGCGCCCACCGTGCTTGAACCAAAAAACTGAACTACACAAAAACACTTCGATGGCTCCTAGTACTAGAAATAGTAAAACAAACACGGAGGAATGACCATCAACAATCCTTGATCTCCCACCACCTCGTCCCCAAACTCAATCCCACCATTCCACCCCTTGAACAGGCTTCCACTTAGAGCATTGCTAAGGATGCCATACCACTACATAAAATACTTAGAGATTTCAAACAATTTGACAACTACAGAGTATCCTGCAACACGCATAAGAGTTGTAGGAATTCCTATGAGAAAACAAAGGAAAAGAACCCATTATAGAAGAATCAACAAACCAACCTCAACCAGAGGCCCCAGAACCTCACGACGGAAGGTCTAAAGCAACACCTTCACCATCGATCTCACGTAAGATAAAAGGCCCGAACCTCTGCACCCAGTGGATGACACCCCATCCATTTGCCCTTGGCCAGACCTAGCGACCATATCTTCCATCCACTAAGCAACAAGAGACCTATTTAGGGCACAAGGCCAAACTATCACTCATGAGGGAGCACACCTAATCGTCAATTAGTACCTGGGTACTATCCCCGAACACTGGAATTATATGATGGAAAAAAAAATTTGTGCAATACTACCTAACCTTCCTCATCCAACTGCAAGATGGAATATCATTTAGAACAACCCATTGAAAGAAGACTACCAAAATGTAACCTTGCCACCCTGCTTCAAAATGCCCAAAGTCAAATAGTACAGGGTACTACAGACCCTCTTACACATCTCCACAACTTTATGACCCAAATGATAATGGCTTTCGCAACTGACCTATGCTGGACTTTCCCAAGTACACTAGAGGATCAGGCCCTTAGTTGGTTCTCCACCTTACCATCTACCAGCATACAAAACTTTGATCAAATGGGTGACTCCTTCTTAGCCCACTTTACGGGCAGTTAAGAACACAAAAAAGACCATCGGACATTTACTAAACATTCAGCAGTGAAGAGACAAATCCACGAAACAATACATATTCAATGCTAAGGCTGTAGAAGTTCCCGATTGAATATATATTATATACATCCAAGCATTCTGTCACGGCCTCAAGCCGGATCCCTTATCTGGGAAATAGTCAACCTCCTAGCCTACTACCATACAAAGCCTTTTAAACAAAGTGGGAAAGTTTATCCGCGGAGAAGAAAACGAAAATGCCAAGAAAGACCTAGAAAAAAGAGGAAAAATACAGCACCAACCCCCTTTGAGGATAGGAACAAACGTCCACGAGTATTGGGAATGCCTCAGCTCCCGAGTACAAGATCGGCTTCACTTTCTAGCCCATAGAGAAAAACAATCCAGACCTTAACAACAAAACTATTTCATATCATTAACTAAACCGCAAGATTTTACCCCGCTCAACACTTCACGATCACATATTTTGTAGCTAATTGAAAGCTTTGACATCTTACGATAGCCCAAAAAGCTATTATTTTCACATAGAGACACTACAAAATTTTGGCAATTCCAAAAAAACCGTGATCACGACACCGAAAACTGCTATAGCCTTAAAAAAGAGATTGAAGATGCTATTTGAAAAGGACATCTCAAGGAATTTGTCCAAGCCTGTGCCGAGAGAAGATTGCAAAGGCCTAACCTGATCTACAACACCCTTTGTATTGAGCCCAGAGTAGACCATCGAGCACAGGGTCTCCAACCTGATGGCAGAGATAAACCTCCACACACAGGGAATGCAAACCAGCTATTCACATGATCTCATCACCAACAAGGAAGCAAAAGAAATTGAATAGCCAAGTCGTCGGTCAACCTAGACAAAACACCTGGTCATCACTCTCAACGTTGTTGATATTATTATCCAACAAATACTAGTCAAAACTGGTAGTTTTGCCAACATCCACTTCAAGGATACATTCTGCAAAATGGGTATTGATCCTCAACTTGTCATACCAGACAATACAGAATTGGTAGGGTTCAGAGTGACACCATCTCAATAATTGGATGAGTATAGATGCTTGTCACCATTACTGAAGACAATAAACAAGCCACTAAGTTTGTTGAGTTCCTAGTGGTCCCAACACACTCCACATACAATGCAATCTTAGGTTGCCTAGAGATCGCCACTTTGAGAGCCCAGATTACCATGCATGAAAAACCAAATCACCTTCTTGAGCACTGATAAGCCTATCGTAGTAAGGGGAGATAAAGTCAACATCAAAGAATGTTGCTCTACTACCATCCCCACTGAAGAGCATGAGAAAAGCCACCATGACGAGATCAAACCAGCAACTGATGTTAAAAACATACACGTTAATCCCGATACCAACCAAATATGTTAAGATTGGTAAATCAATGTCTTCTGACTCTAGGCAGACCGTCTCAATATTTCTCACAGAGTTTCACGAATATAGGCACCATACCTCACCACCTGGCAGAGCATAAGCTCAGGATGCAACCCAAGTCCAAGTCCATAAGATAGAAGAAAAGGCATTTTGCCGAAAGAATGGCTGCCATCAAAGCCAAAACTAACGACCTTCTAGTAGAAAAAATAAATAGGCCAATCCAATGACAAAAATGGTTCAAAAATCCAATTGAAGTCAAGAAAAAGGATGTAGGATGGAGAACATACATCGACTTCACCGACCTTAACAAAGCAATACCAAAAAAGTCATTTCCCACTCCAAATGATCCACAAACTTTTCGATGCCACAATTGAACATAGKATGTTATACTTTTTAGATGCATACAAATGACATGATGAGTAGAAGACTTTCTTTCTAACTAACAAAGGTATCTTCTGCTATCAAAAAATGTCGCGTGGACTAAAGAATGCGGGTGCAAGAGTTTCAAGAAATGGTCAACAAATCATTCCAAGATCAACTCGGACGCGATGTTGAAGTTTATGTCGGCGATATTCTTGTCAAATCTAAAACGACAAACACCATTGTCCTAGAAATCAGGGAAACTTTGCAAACCATGCAAATGATCAGGATGCGGTTGACCCAAAGAAATATTTTTTGGAGCAGAAGCAAGGAAATTTCTTGGCTACGTTGTGTCACATAGAGGTATTGAACCCAACCTAGAAAAAATAGACCATCCTCACCATGAAGCCTCCAAGGACAACCAAAAAATGCAAAAGTTTACAGGATGACTCGCTGCACTAAAGGTCCATTTCTTGATCATGAGAAAAAACTTTACCACTGTATTAGATCCATAGGACCCTTACTTTTTTTACATGGGACAATGATTGCCAAAAATCCTTTGCTAGTCTTAAGCAGTTGTTGATAAATCCCCCATTACTTATTGTATCTATGTATAATGAAATTTTATTTTTGTACATCTCTATTAGTCATTTTAATGTTGGTATAKTTATTTGCTCCCATAGAAACAACAACATCAAGCCTGTGTATTATGTGAGCCACRTATTACGTGAGCTTGAGGAGAGATTCACAACACTGGAGAAGCACCTTGTAGCACTCATCATCACAACTCAAAAGCTGCCACCCTACTTCTAAGCTCATCCAATAGTAGTCATGACTAATGCGCAACAAATTCTGCAGAAATCGAAAGCACGGGTAGGATGATGTAATGGGCCATGGAACTCAGTAAGTACYATATTGATTACAACCCCCGGAGAACCATTCAGACTAGCAATGGCCAAAGAGCCAACTCACCAAGTTTGAGCCTATTGAGCCGAGCTCAACTAATCAACTCACCTACACGAACCGAGCTGGTCACTATTCACGAGTTGAGCCGAGCTGGCAAGTTAAAAACTTGAGCTCAACTTGCCTAAAGCAGAAAAATGGCAAGCTAACAAGGTCGCCAAGCTGAGCCGAGCGAGTTAAATGAGTTTTGACTTTTTTATGTTAATTAAATTTAAGTCTTCTTCTAAGTCATGTTTATTGCTTATAATTATTTTATGTAAGGAAGTGATCATTGCTTATTGAATAATGAATCTATGTAAGGAAGAAAGGAAATACAAATTTTATTTAAGAAAAATGAAAGAAATAAATAATTTACAAGAAAACCACCTTGAAGTGGTGGGGGGTTTGGCATGGATCCCTATCGATTTTAAATCAAAACAAWCAAATACATAGGAGGTAGACTTAAGACCAAAACCTCCCAAAAAGAAATAGAATTATTATTCAACTAACAATAACAATAAAAGATACAACTATAAAATATGAATCATTTCGACTAGTTTTTCTTGATCATCTTCCCCTTGATCCAAATCATCTTAAWGAACTTCAATCATCAATCCTTGTTGTCGATCTTCTGCTTTCCRCCAATCACATGTGCACATAAGGACTTATAAGGTGGAAGCGGCCAACCGACATCTTCACTCATACAATCTTCGACCACTCTCACTAAAAACACTTTCTGATGTCACCAATGGTATCAGCACGCTCAAGATATCCCGTGCCATCCTTGATAAAACTAGAAAAATCTTTTCATGATCCTTCCACCATCTAAGAATGTCGAAATCGTTCGAGCCATCTTCAAGTGGTGGACTTATTTGATAGATTAAGAGTTCATTACGAGATGAGCTTGAAGATGTTTGTCTTTGTTTCTTGAAAAGGAAACCAGGGTTGAATCCTTGTTGAGTTGAAGTTCCCGTCGATGAGCTTGAATTGTTGAAGCGGATGAARAAGCTTTCTCATACTCATGAACATAGCAGCTAAAGTGGAGCTTGTTTGAGTCTTAAGTAATTCACAAGTAGATTGAAGTGCAGTACTTTGACTATCATTACAATTATTTAACAATTTACAATAATAATCAATAGAACTTTCAAAATCCAAAGCTTTCGCCCGGGGATCTAAACACAATGCAATACAATATAATAATGTCTATCATCATAATATTTCTTGAATTAACATATGCTTCATCATATCTCCAAAAGTAGTGTGTTCTTGATATAATTTAAAAACAAGCTACTTTAATGTTGGAATCATATAGTGAGTTGTTGGATAATAAGACCCCGACAAAATTATGTTAGCTTCTTTAGAAGTCTTCAAAAAAGAGGAAAACATTTGTGCATCATCAAGATGTTTGTTATTTAATTGTGTTTCAAATCCATTATGGTTACAAAATGCTAGTAGCTAATTTTGGTACGGAAGGACGCTTTCGAACATGCCAAATGTAGAATTCCATCTAATCTCACAATCTAACGTAAAACTCCTGTAATTTAAAACTTGTGAACGATATAAAGTCTTAAAATGTTGAGCTCTAAATGAGGAAGATTTAATAAAAAAAACTAGATGCCTAACAGTAGAAACTAAAGAATCTATACTAGCATATCCATCTTCAATGGAAAAATTTAAAATATGACAAGCACATCTATTATGAAATAATAGGCCATCTAAAATATGATACATATTATCTTTTAGAATAGGAATTGAAGCATCATTACTTCTAGCACTATCAAAAGATATACACAAAATTTTATTTAAAATTATATAATCACAACAAGTAGAAATTTAATGTAGCAAAATTACTTGCACTATGAGGAAATTCAAACTCTCTAAAACTCAAAATTCTTTTTTGTATATTCCAATCATTATCAATCTAGTGGCAAGTAACATACAAAAAGAATTTTCCCTTAATCCTTTCCAACTATCACAAGTAAGAGAGAAAYTACCATTTCTAGAATCGAAAGTAGCAATAAGCACACTTTCATATCATTATAAGCATTAAAAATATCTCTTCTTCTAAGTGTAGTTCTAGGTATTCTTTTATATAAAAAGTGTAATACAACAATTACTAATCCTAAAAATTGTGGACACTCACCCATTCCTACAGGTACATTAGTGGTTATTACAAATCTAGCCATTTATAATCTTGTTTTCTCATAGTGGYATACAAAATTACCACTTAAAGTATTGCCACTAGTTTGAATTTGTGCTTGTCTTAGACTATTTGCATAGCTTTCTTTATGTTTCCTATCCAAATGTCTAACTATAATAGAAGTCCCACCTTTTCCTATTATGGTATTCTTGCCTAGAAAGTTTGCAAATAGCTTTATTTCTTTCATCATCTTTACCAAAGAGTTCCCAACAAGTAGCCATTTTTTGCTTTGATATACTACTATATTGAGTGGTGGATTCATCAGGTGTGGATTGCAATCTATTTATATTGGTTGCATCATCAATATGTTGTTCTTCATTACCAACGTCAATATTTTTATTAACATCAAAATCATCTAAGGTGTTGTTACTAGCAAAGCCATGGGAGATGGAATCCATTTAGAGAGTAGAACTAGTAGTATATGAAAAATTGAGAAATCAAGAAATCAAGAATTAAGAAACTAATAATATTAAAGAGAAATCAAGTTGTAATATAAAGAATTAAGAAACTAGTTTTATAAAGAAGTAGTAAATCAAGAAACGAGAATTAATAATAATCAAGATTAAAGAAAACTAAACTACTGATCAAGACTCAAGAAAAATTAAACTAATATCAACAAGAAAACAAATAAGGGAGTTGGAGAAAAAACTAACTGAATAAACCTTTCAAGGATTCTTTGAACTTGAATTGATCTTGATCACCAATAGCAATTTTCTTGATTTTCTCCTCCTTTGATCAGCACTTCAACCAAGAATTCTACAAGAATTTGAGACTTTTTTGAGAGAATTTAGGATGAGCTTGAGAGATTGAGAGAGGTTGAGAGAGTTGTAATGATTAAACAGTTTTTTTCTTTTTTAAGAAGTGAAAATGGTGCACCTTGGCAGCTTTGAGAAGGCAAAGAATCCCACAGTCAAAACTCATCCCTTATCATCAGATCCTCAAAACTATTTAAGGATTGAATAATATTTAAGTGGTTAGACTCTTTTGATAATAAATATTATATTGATTGACTTGTTAATTGTCATATTAATTATGCTTTATTTAAAGGAATCTAATTTGAGTTTCGAGATGTCTTACTAGATAGAACCCCATTCACATAGAGATTTGCTTGAACTTTGAAGTCTCTTTGGATCAAGAAGGAACGTGGCAACATCACACCCAAAAAAAGATGTCTTTAGCAAGATGATCCGTTAAAAGAAGAAGACAAAAATCTAAAGTGTAAATTACAGAAGTTGAGTCCACAACTCCGCCCTAGATCATCGGTTTTCGAGTGTAATACTAAAAATGGCGTTAAGAATAGTGACAGGAGCAAGGCAAAAAAGAAAGAAAAAAATAATAATGAAAAGGAGAGACAAAAACTAATTATAAAGTACAGAAGTGGAGGATGGAAAAAAGTTGAACAGTTGCAAGCCTCCGTTAGGGGAAACTCAAATATGGGCATGTTAGCATCGCGATTGTGAAAAGCAGTGGAATAAAAGGGTCGCACCTACTAAATATAATGATTAGTTATTTTGAAATTAATTTTAAGATAAACGGTATTAATTTTTAGGGGAATTGAATGCATTTCATTTTGTTATACAGATTGCAGCTTGCAAACTAAAATCTAAAACTGAGAATTAAGTAAAAAACTTGAACTAAAACTAAAGAGGATAACATAAAGAATTAACGTGGTATCYAGCAAAATTTTGCTGACTAATCCACGGGCAAAAGCCACAAAACAAATCCACTAAGAACTCAAAGGATTATAGATGAAGTTTTGTGGAGAATTTGCAGCATATATAGATGTACTCAAAATAGAAAATAAGATACACGAATGCTGCTATACAGAGAGCTCAATTTCTGGACTAAACATGAGAACTAAACTAACTGAACACAATACTATCTAATGGCTTATAAACACTCTGATTTCTTGCCTGAAATCAAGGAGCAGCATTGCTGATGGCTRCATCTCTTTTGCTGCAGTCACTGCTAACCATGCTGCTCTTCTGTTTCTCCATTCTTCTGAATAGTTCTTGGCCTCAATTCCCGGTTCCCTTTTCAACTGCTCCACCTATCCATTTTTCCATCCTTCAGGTGATTAGCTGAATTGGTTAGTCTCAGCTTTTCTCTTATTCATGATCCTTAAGCAAGATTAATGAGAGGCTTGCTTGCTGATCATTGTAGGAGCTATGATATTAGCTTCTTCACTGCTACAGTCTTCAGCTGATCAGGGAATTATGCCTCAAGTAGTCCAAGTCACAGCTCTTAACAAATCTCCACCTTCACTTGAATCATCTAAATCCTGTATAAACTGGTTGGCACCTGATATAACTAAAATACCAAAAATTTCAGATGGTGACAGATGTGACTTTGCCTTAGATGTTGCCCTGCCACGGGCAACCAACAATTTCAGAAACCATTCTGAACATTGAGCAAGTTCAGACAATGCTGGAACTTGCTCAATAGAATGGATTTTGTAAACATATCAGCTGGATTATCAGCTGTACCAATCTTGTTTACTCTGATCCTTTTCTCACTTCTTAGAAAATGATACCTCACATCAATGTGCTTTGTTCCCTCATGATGAACTTGATCCTTGGCTAAGCATATTGCACTCAGACTATCACAATACACCGCAGCTTGATCATGATGCACTTCCAGATTACTGACCAATCCTCTTAGCAAAATGCCTTCCTTTGCAACTTCTGTTGATGCCATGTACTCTACCTCGGTAGTTGACAAGATAACTGTAGGTTGAAGAGTAGCTTTCCAGCTTACAACAGAACCAMCAAGAGTGAATGCATAACCTGTCATATATCTTATACTATCCAAGTCTCCAGCATAATCTGAATGTGAATAACCAGAGATCAAACATTGATTGTTTCCTCCATAACTGAGACCAACATCAGATGTGCCTTTAAGATAACGAAAAATTCTTTTCACAGCCTGCCAATGCTCCTTTCCAGGATCTGCCATAAATCTGCTAACCATACTAACAGCATATGCAAGATCAGGTCTAGTGCATACAATRGGATACATCAAACTTCCAACTGCATTAGCATAAGGTACACGGGACATGYACTCTTTTTCTTCAACTGACTTTGGAGCAAAAGCAATTGACAGATGTACATTAGAGGCACTAGGARTGTTATAAGGTTTACCTGCAGCCATGCCAAATTTTGAYAGAATCTTCTCAATGTAACTTCTCTGTGATAAGAAGATTTTCTTCTTATCTCTATCTCTGAAAATTTCCATTCTAAAAATTTTCTTAGCAGYCCCTAAATCCTTCATTTCAAATTATACACTGAGCAATCCGTTTAGTTTCTGGATTTCAGATTTGCTTGCTGCAGCTAGTAGCATATCATCCACATACAGAACTAGATAAAAACAAAGGATCCATCTTTGATCTTGTTGTAGTATACACAACTATCATAAKGACTCCTTAGATATCCAACTTTAAGCATATAGCTATCAAACTTCTTGTACCACTGCCTTGGAGATTGCTTCAAACCATACAAAGACCTCTTCAATTTGCATACATGATCTTCCTTTCCTGGTTCTTGGAAACCATCTGGTTGAGTCATGTATATTTCTTCATCCAATTCTCCATGTAAGAAGGTTATCTTCACTTCTAGTTGCTCAAGTTCTAAATTCTGTTGTGCAACTATAGCAAGAAGAACTCTAATTGAAGTGTGTCTGACCATAAGTGAGCAAATCTCATTGTAATCCACTCTTTTTCTTTGACTGGAGCCTTTAGCAACAACTCTTGCTTTGTGCTTCATCCCCTCAGCTGGTGACATTCCATCTTTCTTTTTGAATAGCCATTTGCAGGTCACTAATGTTCTTCCTTGTGATTTTCTGACCAGCTCCCAAGTCTCATTCTTTCTCAGTGATTTCATCTCCTCTCCCATTGCAGCTAACCATTGAGCAGCCTCAGTGCTAATCACAGCTTCCTTATTRGAAGCTGGCTCATAAGGGTCAATTTCCTATGCAGTTTGTAAGGCATGAGCTACCATATCCTCATAACCATACCTTGTAGAGGAAATTTCATAGTTGGCTCTTCTAGGGAAATCAAGAGCCAGACTTTTATGCTCAGCAAGAGGTATAGGTTCTGGTGTGTCCGGATGTGAGTGAGAGATGTCATCCTCAGCCTTACTACTGTTTTCATCCTCCTTTTGCTCTACCTGCTTCTTAGCATTATCAGTATCAGCATTAGTTGAAATCTTCAAAGCAGGATTGAACATGAAATTTTCATCAAACACAACATTTCTGCTTAAGATTACCCTCTTTTCAGATGGTGACCAGATTCTATAACCCTTTACTCCATCACCATAGCCTACAAATACTCCCTTCTTTGCTCTTGGTTCCAACTTTCCCTCATTTACATGATAGTAAGCTGTGCAGCCAAAATTTCTTAAACCAAAGTATTCTGCAGGTTTTCCAGACTAGATTCTATAACCCTTTACTCCATCACCATAGCCTACAAATACTCCCTTCTTTGCTCTTGGTTCCAACTTTCCCTCATTTACATGATAGTAAACTGTGCAGCCAAAATTTCTTAAACCAAAGTATTCTGCAGGTTTTCCAGACTACATTTCATAAGGAGTTTTTAGATTAATACCTGTGTTTGACTTCTGTTAATCAGATAGCAAAAAKTATTCACTGCTTCAGCCCAAAATGATATTGAGAGTCCAACATTAGAGAGCATACATCTAGCTCTTTCCAGCAGAGTTTGATTCATACGTTCTGTAACTCCATTTTGTTGTGGTGTATGCCTAACAGTGTGATGTCTAGCTATCCCTTCATTCTTGCAGAACTCATCAAACTCAAGTGAGCAGAATTTCAAACGATTGTTTGCTCTTAGCCTCKAGATCCTCTTCCCCGTCTGATTCTCAATTAGAGTTTCCCACCGCTTGAAGCACTTAAAGGCATCACTTTTCTGCTTCATTATGAACACCTAAGTCATCCTTGAGAAATCATCAATCACAGACAGAAAATACCTATGACCTCCTAAGGAATCTACACGAGAGGGACCCCAGCAATCTGAATGAATGTAGTCAAGTGTGCCTTTTGTTCTATGAACTGCTTTGGTGAACTTGCTATGATGTAGTTTTCCAATGACACAATGCTCACAAAAGCTAAGATTGTTAACCTCATGTACACATAACAGATTTTCTTTAGCCAAGATCTGYATTCCTCTTTAACTCATATGTCCAAGCCTCATATGCCGCAGTTTGGTCATATCTGCCTTGTTAATTTCAAAGGAAGCAACGGATGCAGCATCCATAAGTGTAGCACCCTGCAAAAGGTACAAGGTACCCTGCTTAACTCCTTTTAAAATCACTCTAGAGCCTTTGCAAACATGTATCACCCCACCTTCTCCTTTGAAATTGAATCCCCTTTTGTCTAGAATGCTAAGAAATTCTTAGTCATCTGAGGAACATGTCTGACATTTTTCAAAGTACAAAACTTTCCATCATGTGTCCTGATCTTGATAGAACCAATTCCAATCACCTTACAAACACCATTGTTAGCCATGGAAATATTTCCACCATCAACTTGCTTACAGGTTAGAAACCATTCTCTCCTAGGATAGGTATGGTATGAAGCTCCAGAATCTAGAATCCACACATCAGTATAGTGTGTATGTCCATCAGCAACCAGTGCAATATCCTCTTCGGACAGCAACTAGTGCAATATCCTCTTCGGATATTGCACCTTCTTCAACAACAACCATAGTACCACGTGCATTTCCAACCTTTTTGTTTCTCTTCTTGGGGCAATCACTCTTCCAGTGACCTCTTTGCTTGCAGTAGTTACACGTATCTCCTGGTTTAGATCCTCTTTTTATTGGTTTCTTAAGAAATTTCTTCTTATCAATCTTAACAGAATTTTGATTGCTGTTGGCTATAAGTCCAGCAGCATGATTTTCAGTATTAGGACCACTACATGTATGCAGGATTTCTCTATAGTGAAGTCCGGACCTAACCTCCTCTAATGCTATTGAATACTTGTCATTACTCATAGATTCTCTGAAGTTTTCATAGGATAGAGGTAAAGAGGCAAGTAGTATTAATGCAGCATCCTCATCATCAATCTTAACATCAATACTACGTAGGTCTAACAATATTGAGTTTAATCTATCTAAATGATCTTCCAGAGATGTACCTTCTTATATTCTGAGTATAAACAAATGCTGCTTCAGAAGGAGTTTTTTTGTCAAGCTCTTGGTCATGTAGAGACTCTCCAGCTTGCACCAGAGTCCAGCAGCAGTGTTTTGTTCAAAAACTTCTGTGATGATGTTGTCTTCCAAGGACAGGATCATGGTTGAGTGCGCCTTCTCTTCCAAATATGCCATATTGTCTGGTAGGGGGATAGGTGGACGCTTCAGTAGAGGTGTCCAAAGACCCTCTCGTTTGGGCAGTGCTCTAATTTTGATTTGCCAAAGGCTGAAGCTGTTCTTCCCAGTGAATTTATCAATTTTCAAACTTTTACCACTCATTTTCTTTGCAATATTGTAGAAAGTTTGGCTCTGATACCAGTTTGTTATGCAGATTGCAGGTTATGCATATTGCAGCTTGCAAACTAAAATCTAAAACTGAGAATCAAGTAAAAAACTTGAACTGAAACTGAGGATAACACAAAGAATTAACGTGGTATTCAGCAAAATTTTGCTGACTAATCCACGGGCAAAAGCCACAAAACAAAGCCACTAAGAACTCAAAGGATTACAGATGAAGTTCTGCAAAGAACTTGCAGCATATACAGATGTACTCAAAACAGAAAATGAGATACACGAATGCTGCTATACAGAGAGCTCAATTTCTGGACTAAACATAAGAACTGAACTAACTGAACACAATACTGTCTAATGGCTTATAAACACTGCAAGAAATCAGACAATATGTCTGATTTCTTGCCTAAAATCAAGGAGTAGCATTGCTGATGTGATGATTGCAGCTGCATCTCTTTTGCTACAGTCACTGCTAACCATGCTGCTATTCTGTTTCTCCATTCTTCTGAATAGTTCTTAGCCTCAATTTYCGGTTCCCTTTTCAACTGCTCCACCTATCCACTTTTCCAGCCTTCAGGTGATTAGCTGAGTTAGTCTCAGCTTTTCTCTTATCCATGATCCTTAAGCAGAATTAATGAGAGGCCTGCTTGCTGATCATTGTAGGAGCTATGATATTAGCTTCTTCACTGCTACAGTCTTCAGCTGATCAGGGAATTATGCCTCAAGTAGTTCAAGTCACAGCTCTTAACACATTCAAAGTCCTCTTTGAAAGGACATTCAAAAATGGTACAATCCCCACAATTGTTGGTGGGCGCCAGCATCTTCTTCGATGTCATTGCCTTCTTGCATGAAAATTATTTAAGAATCTCTATTTAATTATATAGTTTAAGTATTCGTTTGGATAAGTGTTAAAATAAATTTTTTTATCTAATTTAAGATGTGTTGTTGAAATTAAGAGGGTAGATAATTGAAAAAATTTTAAAATTTAAACTTAGCGAGAAATTTTCTTTTGAAATTCTTGGAGTTAAAAATGTGAGTTAAAGTTTAACTCACCTGGCCAAATGAATCTTAATTTTAATAGTTAATTTTTGTTTCATTTTAAGTATCATCCAGATGGAGGCTAAGTATATATATACTTGCTGAATTGTGTTGTTAGTTTGTTGAGTAAAGCCCTAGTCTTTAGATTTTTCCAGGTCACTAGATTGTTATTGTGCTTTCATGATTATAGGAAGGTTACTGAATTTTGTAATATGTGTAGTTTCTGATGTTGGGCACTATGTCTATAAATTGTGCTACTAGTTTTGAATCAAGAGTGTTGGTCATCACCTCTTCCTATCTAAAAATCATATTCATCAGTAACTAGAGGTCCACTGTAGTTGTACATTTCGACATTGAATTTATGTATCAATTGGCTGAAATAATTTTAAATGAGTTGTAATCGCTTATTATTTAAGTATTGGACAAGAGAGGCGATGCTTAACTTCCCAAACCTGAGTATAGATCTTGTTTATCATTTCACTGCCACATATTTGGGGAGAACTTCCCCCTTGAAATTTTGTCATAAAAAACATGCAAGATGATGCCCGAAAAAGTGTTTGTTGGATATGTATTGGAAGAAATTGGTTGATCTTTTATGCATGGGAGCTAGCCCGTTACTTGTACACAGATTTTAAGAGAGAATGGCGGTACCCTGAGTGCTAAATGAGTAATTGACCATTCTAGTTACGTGGAAAGGGGAAGTCTTTGATGCTGGTGACTTTGAGAGCGTACATGAATATGTTAACCCCAGCAGGAGTCAATCGACCGATATCCTGATCAAAAGCAGGCAAAAGGACGAGAAAGACCCCGGCAAAAGGAGGCATTCACATTTGAAAATATGACGTTTCCATTAAAGTGGAAGTTCCAAACCCTAGGGAAGATTCATTGCCAAGTCTGGAGACGAAGGCAAACTGTGAGMMAACTGYWTTTTAAATTCCAATAACCAAAGTTSCTTGGCAAAATATAGGACGACTTTTTGAAGATAGGGTAGCTAACTGCATGCATGATCTCATGCATTCAACAATACCATAATATACTCCCAACCTGAATGGTGTCAAACAAATTAATCAAGAGTCTTTACATTGGCTTCATATATCTTAATCCTTATTTATGACCTCTAGAACTTTACCGATTGATACTGTTAAGTGAAGAGCATCCATATACAAATACAGAAAGTAAAACCACACCATATCCATAGCTGAGCTCCTTACAGTAATTTATCATGCTTACATTCTATCCTGAAGTAGCGGGAAAAGGATAAGTGCAAGAAAAGCAGTGATATAGACGACCCAGGAAATGAACTTGATGTAGAGAGGGAAAAAAATGGTGATTTCCAGCACGAAAGCAGTGACCCCGAAGAAGACACCGACGCCCTCCAGCAATTTCGCTCCTTTTCCTAGAAATGCAGGGATGTATTTGGACAACACGAAAGCGGCCAAGGCTAAGACCAGTCCGAGGCCAGCCATGTGAAAGCTCAGTGGAAGCTGGTTTGGAGCTCGGATAGTCTGAAGGGACACGCTCATTGCCGTAAAGGAAAATGACATGACAAGGGAGAGCCATTCTGGTTTTGAAGAATGTGGTGGTTGAGGTCGTGGATGGTGATTCAAGGGCGCAGCTGGGGGAAGCGATTCTGAGACTACATTCTCTTCAGCATAATTACGTGCATGTGGTTGAGCCTCAGCCCCCAGCTCYAAGTCCATCTTCTGCGACTTACGAGTGGTTGAAACAATGGCTGTTGCGGTGGCAGGGCAAAAGTCTGTAGAAGATGGAGATAGAGGTGGTGAAAACCATGGACGTAGAGGGAATATTTATGGATGGTAAATGGAGGGAAGTTGGAGGAAACAACGGACGTAGAGGGAAGTGCCACATAACATCCACAAGTAGTGCGTTCTTGCTCATCTTTAATTCTTCCACTTTTCGAAAGGTCACATAAGGAGATGTTCTTTTTTATTTTTTTAATACTCTACCCGGTTGATAATTTGAAAAGTCAATAACTATTATATATCTATTTTAGGAATAATTAAATTCACATCTTCAATATATATTATTTAGATAAAAATAATTTCTTTTTAATTTCTCTTAAATAGAAGGATATAAAAGAGAATAAATTATTTTTTAATCTAAATAATGGACATTAATCGTTGTGATGTGCATTTAAGTTGAAGGAATATCAACGTTCAGATGGGTTCATCTCTAAGGGTGAAAAAAACCTCCTTTATTATCACTACATGTTAGGTTTATCTTATTGATTTCTTTATTAGTAAGATATTATTGAATTTACTAAACTTGGTACTGACATTCTCCTCGTATTTTGTCTCCATATCGATTCCTCCCTAATTATTCTATTGCACTCTTGGAAACAGCTGCGAAACGGGGAATTTACGCTCCAGACATTTAACCGTGCAATCCAAGTCAGAGAAACAGTCTAGGATACAGACAAACTAAAAAGAGGCCAATTCAGGACTGCTATGAGCAAGTTCAGAAGTCTCTCTTACGCATGCAACAAAAGATCTTATCATTTTCGCTTTGATTGGGAAGGGGCAGAAGATCTTTTAGCCCACTTCTTTGTTTATGTTCGATATATAGATATATATATATGTAACTTTTTTTAATATCTCTTCTGCCCTAAGAAAGGACCCAAATGATGATAGACAAAAGGCATGTTATTGCTGCACAAGCCATTCTTTTTATCCAAAAAGTTCCCCATTATCGCATGGCAACTAAAATTGTTCACTTACTCCATTAGCCCGATTATCAGATGGCATCTTTTACTTAAGTAGTTCCCTGTTGTTGTTGAAGAAGCCTATCTTTTTTTCAGAGTTCAACTGTCCGACGGAGATCTCTGTACCTAAAAAACCTTTTCTGGGGTCAACTGGTGGGCTATACGAGGCTCCACCTACTTATGTATTCATAAAATTGCTCCCTCGTCCATTGCGGAGACCACTATRGTTAAAAACAAGGCAATTTTTTACTTAGACTTCCTTTCTTATATTTCTCTCAATCCGAGATTGGTTAATTATCTTTCCCCTTTCYAGTGTCTCTAGTATTGCTTTTGTCTCTCAAAACCTATGGAAAAAACATATAAAAAGTTGTTAAATACAATAAAAAAATTGATTTTAATTAAAAAAATTTGTTRATAAATATAAAATGACTTGCRTTATGAAAACACTTCGAAATAGCATTCTGCCCCTTCAATGTAAACACTCCGAACTTACAATTTGTTGGTAGACCTACTTTCCTCATTTTTTTGGCCCCAAATTACAGGCTTGTTTCCATGTTTATCAACTTCCTTATATGCCATTACTTATCATACATCATTATCATACAAATAATTTTATTAATTAATAAACATATCAATTGTAGTAAATACTCACCTTGAAGGAAGAGTCGAAAGAAGAAAAATAA
>MEJB01000064.1:0-58041 GCA_001752375.1 Rhazya stricta
ATCTGTTTTCCTCTACCCTCGATCCTTGCTAGCTTACGCTCAGATCTATTGGGTCTGAAGTTAACGCTGGCATGAAGCCCCYAGATTCGCGCTTCTTGCAAGCTGCTCGGATGTCTTGCCGCGCAGTTGGCCTTTCTATCTTGCCTACCGCTGGTCGTTGCTCAGCCAGATCTGCATTTATCTTCTCCTTCTTCCTCTTCTCTGCTCAATAGTTTCGCCAAGACGGAGGAAGGATCGTGCTCGGCCACTCGACGCAGCGGAGCCAATCCGGATCTATTCTTCCTTGACCAGATTTGTGTGCATCTTGCCGTCTCTCGGGTGCTCAGTTGCACGGCTAGCCAGCTCCTTAATGGCCATCGCTCTACCCAGATTTGATCACTATCGTCAGTAGATGTCAACCAATCCTCAGAACACCGGAAGCTTAACCGAAATTAGGCCTGTTGTAGGTTGTTTGTTGCTGGGTTTTTCTTTATGCTGGCTRTTTGCCAGTTTCTAGAGCTGGGAGTGCCTCACAACAAGTGCCCAGCAAGGTCCCAGGCGCCTGACGCCAAGACACCCAGGAGCCAAGACTCCCAGACGCCAAGACGCCCAGGCTGTTGCACGCGCCTCTTGAGCGCACGCCCGAGGACCCAAAACCACTCCCGAGACACTTGGATTTTGTGAACTTAAAAGGTGAAAACTTTATTAATTAATATTGAAATTTATGACCTATGAAATTATATCCTAAAGTAAAGTTATGGGAGAACATAAATTAAGTTTAATACCTGAACAAAGGAGTTTAAATTGTACCCTTAAAAAGACGTGATAATTGATAATGTGGGGACTAAGTATGGATTATTAATTGAAAAATGACATTCTTGGAATAAATACTGAATATCTAAGTTGGGACAGTTGTACTAAAATTAGGTTGTTTCAAGTGCCTTAACGTTGAGAACGGTCGGAGGACTTCATTTTGCGACTTAAATAAGAACCCTTTAACGTAAAGGACTCCGGGTAAGTAAACACTCACATTCTCATTAACATATATGTGTGATGGTTATTGAATCTGAGTTCAATGTAAGTAAATTCTCTCATTCTCATTGATATGTATGTGTTGTGTGTTATGTGGTGACGGTATGGGATTATATTATGAGGTGTGTTTATTGTGTGGAATGTTTCATGTGTTTCATATCCTGTACTGTTTTTATATCGAATGATATGTTATATACAGTKGTATGCATTTCATGTTACGGGCATGTAGTTAGTGTTCTTAATCTGGGGGTGTTACAGTTTAGTTCTGGTATCAGTGCTTAGAATTTTAAAAACGATTCTGTAGACCTCATAAGAAAATGATTTATGAATTGTTGAAAAGTATATGGGTATCGAGCCATTGCACAAGCTTCCTTTCCTGGACCATCTGGTAAGTTTTTGTTTTGATTTAAATTCTTGAGTGAGGTGAATATTAATTGTTATAGTATGTCTTGTCTATATTTTGCTTTGAATTAGGAATGATGTATAATGTTTGGAATTTTGAAGATTCATTTAGACAAGAGGCATTACGTTCCATTTGTAATACCTAAATGAGATCGTAAATGTCGTTTTTTTACTTATCCACGAGATGAAATTAAAAGTGTAGCGAATATAAATTTGATGCCAAATTTAGGAAGAGGTGTTTGTAGAATAAAGCCTCTAAAGGAAATCCTTTTGCTAGGAATGTGATACTTAAGGTATTTGTAGAATAAAGCCTTTGAAGAAAATCTGTTGTTAGGAACTGGGATACTGAATCTATGTTAAAGTATTGTTTGAATGCGTAAGATGTGAGACTATCTTGTTATGTAAATGTAGATCAATTATAAGGTGATTRGTTAGGTTGGATGGATAATTTTTGATAAGTAGGATATTGAATTTCTTTTGAACAATGCTCAAGGAGTTGTTGGTCTATTTGAGTAGGTTTAACTTTGGTTTGGATAGTTATTTAAACAAAGTATTTTCATAAGGAGAGGTAAACGGTATATGGTTTTGATTCCAAGATGCTGAAGGGAATTAAGAATAATTTGTGATTAGATTTTGGACTATAATGTTTCGATCTTGACATTTGATGGTTTTGGCTTCTGATGAGAAGATCATTGTATTGAATTTCTATTTTATTTGGAGATTGTTAAAATTTCTTCTTTAAGAAGTTGATCTGATTTTAATTGTAATTGAGGAGATTAAGATGTTTTGAGGAAAGGAAGTAGAATTCATTGGAATAAATATAATAGGTTGGATCTAGCACAATTGAAGAAGTGATGATGTATGTAAGCTAATCAATATATAAAATAGGGTTTATGGATCTTCTAGAGTTATGAAAGGCCAAAATGTGATTTATTGCGGGAAAAGTTAAAATACCGCTGGGTATCTAGTGTTCTTTTAATATTTCAAGAAATTTTTGAAGTTTAGTTGGAAAACTAGTCCTACTAATAGAATTAACGATCACGTACCTAATTTTCACCATGGGTTGCATATGTGTTGTTCGTGAAGAAGAATGATGGATCTACGAGGTTAGGTATAGATTATATAGAATTGGATGAGGTGACGATAACAAATAGGCACCTATTGTCTAAGATTGATGATTTGTTGATTAACTTCAGGTGCTAGATGTTTTTTCTAAGATTGATATGTGATCAAGTTACTATTGATGTGGCTCCTTAAGAGGCAACATAGAAAAGACACAAATGAGATGCGTACTAAGTACCCACAACTTTTTAATGAGCTCTAAATTTCGAGAACGAATTTTATTTTATGGGGTAGGGTATTGTAATACCCGAGATATCTTTTTATTAATTTTTATTTGATCGTGTGAATTTGCGTACCAAGTAGGATTGGATAATTTTCAATGTGGTTAATGTTTTAATTGTACGTTAATAAGTGCGAACGTTAATAAGTGCAAAATTGCKTTTGTCAATTTAGGACCCTTGGTTGGTTAGAGGCTTGACTTGTTGGGCTTATTCGTTTTCATTCAGAAAACTAGATTTTTATCGAAAGAAAAGCCCGTTGAATTTAATTTAATGAATTGGATTAGTAACAGATGGGAAGGCCCGAAAAGTTTGGGTTAGGGCCCAAGTTTTTTTTTTTTAAAAAAAAAGAAACTCTAAACCATCTTCATCTTCCTCCCCTTTACGCCGCCGTAGCCAACTCCCAAACCCTACTAGCATCTTTCTTCTTCACTTCTCGCCGCCGCCACTGTTGTTCCTCCTCTGCCTACCCGATGCCCTTGTCATGGCCTTTCCTTTCTCTTTCTCCTCTCTTCCTCTACTCTTCCCTTCTCCCACTGCCGACACTTTAAGTGGCCGCCATTCATTGCTGCGTGCGATCGGCAGGCCACTCGCCGCACCAGATTTCGAAGCCGCTCGTGACAAGAATGGATGCGACTCGATCGGAGTTTTCCCGACTGCCCAGATATATTTTCCTCTGCCCTTGATCCTTGCTAGCTCGCGCTTGGATCGATCGGGTCTGAAGTTGACGCTGGCGTGAAGCCCTCAGATYCGTGCGTCTTGCCCGCTGCTCAGATGTCCTGTCGCATAGCCGACCTTTCTGTCTTGCCTCCTGGTGGTTGTCACTCAGCCAGGTCTGCATTCATCTTCTCCTTCTTCCTCTTCTCTGCTCAATGGTTTCGCCAGGATAAAGGAAGGACCGTGCTCGACCGCTCGATGCAATAGAGCCCGACCGGATCCGTTTTTCCTTAACCAGATCTGTGTGCGTCTTGCCGTTGCTTGGGTGCTCTGCCACATGGCTAGCCAGCTCCTTGCCGGTCATCGTTGTGCCCAGATTCAATCACCATCRTCAGTAGATGTCAAGCACTCCCCGGAACGCCAGAAGCTTCGCTGGAATTAGGCCTGTTGTAGGCTATTTGTTGCTGGGATTTTCTTTGGACTGGCTGTTCGCTAGTTTCCAAAGCTGGGAGTGCCTAGCAACAGGCGCCTAGCAAGCACCCTGGCGCCCGATGCCTAGACACCCAGGCGCCCAGGTTGTTACGCGCGCTACTTGAGCGGACGCCCAAGGACCCAAAACCATTCCCGAGACACCTAGATTTTGTGAACTTAAAAGGTGAAAACATTATTAATTAATATTGAAATTTATGACCTATGAAATTATATCCCAAAGTAAAATTGTGGGAGAACATAAATTAAGTTTAATACTCGGACGAAGAAGTTTAAATTGCATCCTTAAAAAGACGTGATAATTGATAATGTGGGGACTAAGTATGGTATTAATAATTGGCAAATGACATTCTTGGAATAAACATTAAATATCTAAGTTAGGACAGATGTACTAAATGGACTTTCTTTTTATAATTAAAATTAGGTTATTTTGAGTGCCTTAAAGTTGAGAACGGTTGAAGGATTTCATTTTGCGACTTAAATAAGAACCCTTTAACGTAAAGGATTCCAGGTAAGTAACTCTCACATTCTCATTAACGTATATGTGTGATTGTTATTGAATCTGACTTCTATGGAAGTAAATTTTCTCATTCTTATTGACATATATGTGTTGTGTGTTATGTGGTGGCGGTATGGGATTATATTATGAGGTGTGTTAATTGTGTGGAATGTTTCATATAT
Source organism: Rhazya stricta (assembly GCA_001752375.1). NCBI lineage: Eukaryota > Viridiplantae > Streptophyta > Magnoliopsida > Gentianales > Apocynaceae > Rhazya > Rhazya stricta. The sequence continues at coordinate 4,581 of MEJB01000064.1, forward strand.
TTCATATCCTGTAYTGTTTTTATGTCGAATGATATGTTCTATACAGTGGCATGTATTTCATATCGTGGGCATGTAATTAGTGTTTTTAATCTGGGGGTGTGACACAAATTTGGTCAATGTTGCATGTAAATAAGCTAATGAGTTAATTTGATAACTCATTCTAATGTATAATGTAACTAAATTTTAAATAACCGTGAAGTTAAATTATGTGTGCATTTAGGAATGACTAAATCTTGAATTACTCTAATAAGGGATATAAAACGACTACTTAGATTCCCTATGTTTTCCACCCTATAGCCAAGGTGACCAATCAAATACTCAACTAGGGCTTCTATATAAAGCTCTTCTTCATGACATTTGGAGTTCGATACACAGATTTCATCTAAATCCCATCAACCAATATACATTCCTACACTAAGAAGCTCTTCATTTCTTTAAGTTTGTGACATCATGAAATTCATTAGTCCGGTGTTGTTCGTTATAAGTAATTATATACTTCTTCTGTTATGCAATTTCACCACCATACCCAAAAATGGTGRTCACAAAATCACTGCTGATCTATGCCTTGCAAATGATCGTGAAAGGGTGGACTTCAATTTTACGCAAATAAGTTCTATTCTGCGGTGCTACTGCCTTTCTTCAAATGAATTAGGGCATGAGATTATTATTTGTTTTGAGGGATAGTATTTCACTGGTAATGCTGCAAATGGTGCACCCTTTCATGTTCACCTTTTTCTTAGGTATTTGGCTTGGGCAGTGGAATGTGAGAATGCATGTGAGGATGAGTTGAACAAATTGAGAAAATATTAAGCCCTTTATCCTCCAACCCAAAATGGTAAAGATGATGTGAAAGACAAATATGAAGAGGTAGAGTAAGCGGAAGAGGCAGAGGAAATTGAAGAGCCATTACCTAAGTAAGAACATGAGTTGAACTATCTTTATTTTCATCAAGATGAATTTGAACCAGAAAGAGACTTTGATTATGATGACATGTTCTTGATATCTAATGAGGAATATATTGATTATGTTGATTAGTCTTCTGAAGGCTCCAATGGCCCTAATTTTGAATTTTATATACTTCTAACGTCATTTTGGGGATTTTTGGAAGTTGTAATATTATCAGTTTAGAGAATTTTAGAAATGTWGCCGTGTAATGCTATATCTTTTTTTTAAAATGTATCTATTTGAATGTGGATTGGAATGAATTTTAAGTTAATTCATTTTCATTGTTGCTTTACCAACTTTGTTCCCTGAGATTTTGCAAAAATTAAACTTGAACACAACACTCAAAGACTTGCCAAAAATTGAAAAACCACACAAAATTGGGATCTCCATATAACTAGAATAAATGTTGATTCATAAAATTGAAAGTAATATGTGCAGAAATAGCAGGTTAAACAAGAGAATCAATTGCATAAATTATTAAGTAAAATTTGTTCATTACGTACTCGACATCTGTGGTGGAGAAGCCTAGTCTTGTGTGAGTGAAAAGGGCATATTAGGAATTATAGTTACACTTAACTATGTCTCTAATATGTATAACGTCTACAATGTCTACAATGACTACAATGTCCATAATGTCTACAATGTCGATAATGTCTCTAATATGTATAATGTCTATAATGTCTCTCTAATGTCTACATATAATACATCTAATATGTATAAGGTTTATAATGTATAATGGCTATAATGCCCTTTGTCTATAATGCCCATATATATACACACATTACAACCCCCACCCCATTCTATTATTTGGGGTGCAATATGGTAAAATTAGACCTTACATAAAATAAAAGGGCATATTTAATTTTTTTGCCTCACATAAACTAAAGGGAATACTAGACTTTCAATAGAATCCGTCTAAATTAGTTAGATAGAATGTCTTAGTTGGGGTGCAATGTGGTCAAATAGACTTTGTATAAAATTAAAGGGTATTTTTAATTTTTGGATTAGCATAAATCCAAGGACATATTAGACKTTTTTTTAAAATCTATCTAAATTATTTAATTAGATAGAATCTATCAATTGGAGTGCAAATTTGACCAATGTATCATGAAAGGTGCTAATGAGTTGATTCGATATCTCACTCTAAYGTATAATGTAATTAAATGTTAAATAATTGTGAAGTTCAATTATGTTAGTATTTAGAGATGATAAATTAATAATTAATCAAATAAGGAATACAAAACAACTATTCAGATTCCATTGATTAAATTTTTCCACCTATAACAGTGGTAACCATTCGTTTACTCGTCTGGGGAACCTATTTAACCTCTTCTTCTACACATTTGGAGTTTAAGCCACCAAGTTCATCTAAATTCCTTCAACCAATATACATTTCTACACAAAAAGCTCTTCATTTTCCCGGTTTGTGGCACTATGGATTCCATTAATGTGATATTGTTTGTCATCAACAACTGCTCCTACTGTTATGCAAATTCACCCCCATAGACAGCAAAGGGGGTGAAAAAATGACGGCTAATATAGCTCTTGCAATTAATCGTGAAAAGGTGGGCTTCAATTTTGCCCAAATACACTCTATTGTATGGTGCTATTGCCTCTCGTCAAAGGATTTAGGGTCTAATATTATAATTTTGTTATGATCGATATTATTTCAATGAGAATGTGATGACATGGTGCATTAGTACTCATCTTTATCTTAGGTATYTGCCTTGGTCAATGGAATGTGTGGAAAAGTTGCTTAAGGAGAGCAAATCRATCCCTTCTTGTATAGGATCAAGATGGTGAAGATGCTATGGAAGAGGAAACTGATGAAGAGGTAGAGGAAGCTGAAGAGCCACCACTTGAGTATGACTATGAGTTAGACTATTTGTATTTTCACCAAGAAGAATATGAGAAAAAGACTCTGATTACGATGAGATGTTCTTGGAATCTGATGATGAATTTGCTTATTACGTTGATGAGTCTTTTGAAGGCTCCGATGGCTCTGATTTTGATTTTTAGAAATTTCTATTATCATTTTGGAGAATTTTGGAAGTTCTAATGTTATCACTTTGGATAATTGTAGAAATGTAGCCGTTGAATGCTATAGTTTAGTTTAATGTAGCTATTTGAATGTTTAATAGAATGAAGTTTAAGTTAATGGATTTTCAATRTATATGCTGCACCTTTTGTTCCATTAAAGAGTTTTAATACTTTACCATTTTGTGTTTGCTATGATTAAGCAAAATATAAACTTGAACATAACACTCAGATTTCGTAAAAATTGAACAACCACACAAAATTGGAATAATCATATATATTGATTTATATAACTGAAAATGGTTTGGTAGAAATAGTAAGTTAGGCAAAASGATCAAACATAAATTATCAAGTAAAATCTGTTCAATACATACTTGACATCCATAATTGAGAGCATAGTCATGTATATATGAGTGAAATTGGCATATCAAGAATTGTAATTAAACTTGACTATCTCTTGTATAAGCCGAAATTGCAAATTAAGTAYAATATTTCAASCATGAATATTTATATTTTGAAGAAAATTGCATTTAATCCATAAACTTCTAAAACCCTTGGCTTTCCAATAATTAACCTACAAATTTTAGACCTTTCATAAACCAAAATAAGCTTTACATCTTCCCCAAATTCTCTTTAGATGGTAAGAATTTAAAGGGAATAACTAGATTTAGAGTGAGTAAAAGTTGGAGTAACCAGATTTGCAAATCGTCCCCAATTCTCCATCAATGGATAAAAGCTGGATATATGAAGATAATAGAGTGACCAATAAATATCTAGAGGGAGTAACCAGATTTATTGAGTTTGCATCCGTTTCCTCTTCAGACGGTGAGATTTCTTGTCCTTGTGTTAAATATGCTAATGGATGTCGTGCTAGTGAGGAACCTATTATTGATCATCTTTCAGAGCATGGCTTTTCAACTAGTTATAAACATTGATAYTTCCTTGGTGAGCCATCTTCAACAGGCTGTTTTATTCTGGTTCTAGACCTAATAGAGTCGACTATGCTTCTAGAGTACAGCATGAAGCTAATCAAACCATTAGAAAATTTATACAAAAATCGCATCTGGTCATGAAAATTTAGGGCAAGGAGATAATCAAACTGATCTTTCTGTGAACATGTTGATGTTGCAACAAGATTTTATAAGATATAGATGAAGCATTGTTCGACGGGTGCAAGAAACACATCAAATCGTCTTTTAGTCTAGACTTGATCCACAAGAAGTGTATGAATGGATGGAGTAACAAAGCTCTGAACAATTTATTGTGTACACTTAGAGAAACATTACTATGAGGGAAACAAGTACGTAGTTTATCATATGAAGTTAGAAAGCTTATTGGTGACCTTATACTTGGGTATGAGAAAATTCATCTTTCTTGTTTTGGAAGGACAGTGCTAATGATTCTAATTGCTCTGTTTGGCATGCCTCAATATAGGTTGAAGGTGGCAACTCAACTCATGTTGGTCCATCTACAAGGACCAAAAAAGAAAAACAATGAAGCCAAGAAAGGTTTTGCGTTAGTTTCCTTTAAAGCTAAGGCTCCAGAGGTTTTTATGTTCCAAGACAACCTCTTTAATATAATGACATTATGATGAAAGAATTGATGATAGTATATTGAGGCATCCAGCTAAAGCTTGTGCTTGGAAACTTTTTGATGCTATACACACAACTTTCTCTCAAGATCCACGTAATGTGAGAATTGGATTAGCGAGTGACAAATTCAATCCATTTTGAAGTATGAATATCAATCATGGTTTTGTGCATGTATAATTTTTCTCGGTGGTTGTGTATAAATAAAACCCAGTTTATATTGTCATTACTCATACCAAATCCAGAATCGCCATCAAATAAAATTGATGTATTTTTGCAACCTTTAATTGATGAATAAATGGACTTGTGAGATAATGGTTGTATTACTGATGATGCTCATTGAAGGACAAAACTGCAAATAGGCAATTGTCTCCAAACACACAAGTAACGTGATTCACAAGTAATATAGAATAAGTAGTATCGATCCCACGAGGATTGGTAATATGAAAAGTGTGTCTTAAAATTCCTAATAATTTGATTTTAAAATTAACTAAAGTGGCACTAGATTAAAATAAAAATATAAGTTGATACATCGAGTCAATAACAGAACATAAACAAGAAAATCCATCCAATTGATGAATACGAAAATAGGAAGTAAGCCAAGATTAATGAATCTCCTAAGTTGTGATAGTTAAGTAATATTATATCAATGTTATAGCAATATCTCCAGGTAAACCAAAGATAATAAATGACCTCACCCCTTCCCAGTTTGTAGTCATTTCTCCTTTTAATTAAGTAAAATCACCTTCCGGTGCTACTCAATTCAAGAAATCCAATTTCATACAAGTCTCAATGGATTTATGGTTAGATATATATTCCTATATTATCTCCAAATAGGTTATCATAAGACATCCCAAACCCCACATTGACTTTAATAGGTCCAAAGCCTTCCACTTCCCAGTTTTATGATAGCTTGAGTATCTACTCTAAATGATCAGTAAATAATAGATATGAACACCATAATATCAGTCAAGTAAAACTCACAAGATATAGCATTTACTCCTCAATAAAGCATTTAATACACAACATAAGTTCAACAAAGATATTAACTTTTATAAATTTAGCTCATGTTCACAACCAAGATAAAACATAAATATCCAATAGATTCTTCCATAAAATACTAGGTAAAGAAATGAGGGTACAGAGTTATGCTATAACAAGGTAAAGACAAAGCTTTGCTTTAGCAAATTGAAGATTGCCCTTTTTGGTTGAATGTTGAACTCTCTATCCCCTTAAAAGCTTTAGTTTTTCCTTYTAYGTAAAAACCTTCTACGAGTACTCTGTAGGAATAAAATTGAATGAAGTGATGAATGCCTTCTTTCCTCATCTAAGTCGTCTTAATGTGTTGCCCTACTTTTTGTCCAAAAAAGTAAGCCACATGCCCTCATCTCAATGGTCAATTAAATCCATTTGTCTTTCGTGTTTTCTTTTGCTTTGCTAAGTGTAGAAACCTTATTGCTTGGTTTTTTTAGTGCTTTCCACATGTCTTCATCTCATTGGCCAAGAGGACTTCTTTTACTRTACTACTTTCCAGTTGTTGATGTTGCAACAATATTACAACAATCCTCTTGAACTCATCATTTTGCCTTTCTCTATAAGTATCYCAATAAACTCTTGGTGGAATCCATCACCTGCACAAGTTAAGCACTTCAGCTCAGTAATTAAAACTATTCCGYAATATCACATTTTATCAAGACTAAAGCCGCTTAAACACATTAAACAAGAATATAGAGCAAAATGGCACAAAATAGTGCAATGACTTGTCAAAAAGTGTGTGACAAGATAGATAAATATAAAAATAATTTGTGGGTTTTCATCCACATCAAGCTCCCAAACCTAAGCATTGCTAGTCCACGAGCAATAGACAAAGATAACAACATAAGAGAAAATTCTCCATGCTCAACTAATTTGCAGGAAGTATACAATCTATAAAAACTTTTATGCATGCAATGTATCACAAATATCTACTAAGTGTGTTAGTCACCTTGGATGAGTGTGTGGTAATGAACCAAGATTTTCGATTAAATGACCATACTAGCTATCACAATTCACAAACAAATGTTTAAATGATTCCAAAAGTTGGTTAACAAATTCTCAATCCATAAATTCCAAGTAATTAGAAGTAAGAAGGAAGTAAAGTGCAACACCCCCAAATCAAAAACTATCCTAACCTAGGAATGTTACCAATTTACTCTTACATATATATTGTAGAAATTGGGAAAAATAAAATTTGGATATTTTAATGCAAAAGAGTTTATAAAATTTCGACAAAGTTTTCTCTGTAATATCAACAAATCCACCTTGTAAATAATTAGAAAATTTCCTCACCAAACATTCTCAATACTCTAGATATCATAAAATAACTTCAAGCCCCAACAATATCGTTCACCAACTAAATACTCATTATTTAAAATCTAGCGGAAGCTTTTGAAAATAAACGAATAAAATTTCAACATTCAACAAGTTCATAAATTAAAAGAAAATTTAATTAAGAGAATGACTCTTGGGTATCAAATTTTGCTCCCAAACAATCTTCACACACCATCTGGCTAGTCATCACTAAACGTAAAATAAGGGAATATGGATTGAACTACTAAGCTTAGTAAGTAAATCCCATGCATGAATGCATGTGTTGTGAACTATATGTCATGAAGTTCAAAAATTTACTTTGCTAAAACCTTCCAAAAATTTCCTTTTCAAATCATGAGAACTTTTCCAAAAATTTCCAGTTYATCAAACTTTCTAAACATTTCCATTTTATAAAATCGTAGCTCACTTAGTGTAACATCTAGCCATTAAGCTCTATAGTGGGCAATTATTATTTGCAACCYCATCACATTCTATTGGTAGAACTGCAAAGTGGTTAACATAACATAATCATTTCCTGAACATCACCTCATAAGAGGTGAATAACACATGAATTCCCACCCTACAAGAGGGTTTGGTCGGGTGTGCCAGTCCCCCATGCTCTATTTTCCACTCGCACCTTTCATGGTCTAGGCTTTACACCCCTTTTCAAAATTCTTTACTTTTGGAAACCATTTAACATAAAAATCACATCCTTCCAAAACTTCATTCCTCAAAACATTTGCTTTTCCAAACTTCATTCTTTAAAAACATTTACTTTCTTAAATGCATGATTATGCCCATGCTAAAGATTGTGCAAAATACTATAGACTATATGCACATGAACACGGATCGCATAAACTCTRAACTTAAACTTCCCAACATGTCATCAAGTAGAAAAATTCACATACTTAAAATAAAACCATAAACCATATCACATAAAAGCAATCCAATTATAACCATGAATTGACATTCAATTCACAYAGAGAGATTCAATCATAACAACGATACACTCGTATCATAATTAATAAGAATGTGATGATTTACTTACTTGTAGTTCTTAGTAAATTTAGATACTTTAAATTGCTAGCGGGGTGCCTTAGCTGCCCACAACGTTAATGTGCCAAAAGTATCCTAATATTATTACACAAAAATATTCATTTAACATAAGTGTTCACCATTAATACGTTCCTCATTTTTCCTATAGGTAACATTAATCAATAATTTCAGAGTTAAATTTTCCATGTCGATAAAAATTGAACTACTAAGAGTATAAGCTAATTTCATGACTCCTAATCATTCTTAAAACAACAATAATAATCTTAATCACAAGATACATTATTTTATCATACAAACCCTAAATTTCACCCTATATTATATTCCAACATATTTCTAGAATTATATTCTCCTTTTACTTAATTGTACTAACTTAAGTTTCACATTAAACATATTTCATATTTTCCCTAAACTATTATTACATAATACAAAACCTAGGCCATTCAGTTAATTTAAGTGAAGAAACTAAGGATTCACCTCGAATCCTAAACCTTAGGTGTAATGATGCCATTATTACATATTTCTAAGATGTAATGGCGTCATTCTTGGAAGAAATGTTCTYTGAGCATGTCAACGGACGGCGAACAGTAGCCCTAGTCGTGAACATGCGGGCGYGTGCAAAACTGGTTCAAGGAAAGGTGCACGGTGCCTAGTTGCCTCTTTCTATAGGTAACCAGTTATTGAAATTTTTGGTGTTCTACTCCTGGTCAACTAGTGAACCGATGACGACCGGTGAGATGGTGAGAACCAGTGATTGTTCGAGTCGGCAAGTAGCAAGCACAAATCTGGCAGGAAGAACAGCAAGCAGAGTTGCAAACTGAATGGCTGGCCGCACAACAGAGCATTCGATCAGTGTCAAGCTGTTGCTGGTTCTAGAACTGGTTCGAACAAGTCATTTCCCTGAACAGCGAGTGGCAACCGATAAGTAGAAAGGTCCAGCTCCCCTTTAGCTTCGCAAATCGAGCTGCAAATTCTTAGTCACAGCAATAGTAGATTTGCAACGGTGGCGTGCACAGCGAAAAGCAGGCGACAGTCGGCGGCAAGGAGAAGAGGGAGAGAAGAGAGGAAGAGAAGAGGAGGCGGCGGCGGTGAGGGCAAAGGGAAAGGGGTGGCAGCTTAGGGTTAGGTTATGGTTTAGGGTTTTTTGGTGAAGAAGATGAATAGACATCTTCAATTTAAATATTTTTTTTAACTAACTTAACAATARCCGAAATTCCTTCGTGGATTATTTTTATTCCTTAACCAATTAAGCCCAACTAAATTAAGATCTATTTGTTTACTTTTAGCCCAAAACCGAACTCTAATTCCGTTTTAGGTTTCAATACGAAGAGAACGGACTCTAACGGGTCAAGCCTATATTAATTAGCTAATTTCACATTTAAATAAATATATGCACATAATCATGCACAAATAAATAATCAGTTGGAGAAATAATAATTTATTTCTAATTAGCACATCGAATGTTACGGCCTCCAAGTCCTTCCGCTGTAAAATAATCAAATCACTAATAATCATGAACATTATCTAATTAGTGGATTAGAATATAAATTATATAATTATATAAGGTTCGTAAAAATGAAAAAAATAAATCTCGGGTATTACATAAAGATTGGAATACTTGTGAAACAACTACAGTGTTGTTGTAGCAATACTTCTAAAATAGCATTTTTTATGCTTTATATACATATGTGTGTGCGTGTGCACGCGCATGTGTGTGCATCTTTATTCTATAATACCACAAGACTTTTTGATGCGAAAATCGATATTTTGTGATGAAGGTGTTCGGTTACGAGGTCGAGTCATAATTTAAGAATGGCTATGCATACTCGTATATAATTTCACTGTTTGACGCAAAATTACACRTGGGTAACATRCATAATTTTGGTTACTAAGTAACTTAAGGCATATGAGTAGAGAAAATWAACACAAAACATAACACACACACACCCGAACTTGTTCAAAATTTCACTTCCATTTTCAACTACTAAGCACAGGTTTTTGCATTTTTTATTCAAAAGAGGCAACATGATCCTAGAACCACAATCATTGTTTAGAACACAGATACATAAGTAGATATCAACAATTATCATGTCTTCAGCATACATAACACTAAAATCACAAGAGATTTCACAACAAAGCTAYTTTGTGATACATATCCAAAAAAGCAACAATGCCACAACATTTCTTATAGATTGTTATTTCTACAATTGTATCATGGAGTATCATAAAATCTCAACCAATGTAGCACATGACTATATTTAGTAACTTAAATAAGCACAAAAGGAGACTAATTAGAATATTAAAAATAATATTGACCATAAAAGATGACAATTAACCCAATTGAAACATTAAAATCCCAATAACAACTAGTTTGATAGGCAATGTTGATCAACAAGTTCCACAAAGTAAGTGTACTAGCACTCAATTTCTAGAAGCCCGTGCATAGCATTCACTATCTAGCTAGTCATTGCCATGGAGATGCCTCGCACATAAATCATCCACTCATCAAGAGCAGCGAAATTGGAGTAGAATTCTTCACTAGGGTCGGAATCGGGACGATTGGTTGGTTGCAAAAGGGARCCCAACCCTTCTGTGAAATTTGTTCTTGGACAAAGACTGGTAAAACCAATTTTCTTCCATTTTTCATTTCAAACCCCTTTTCCAGAAGCAAGGTTTTCTTCTCAAAGGTTTCTTCATAACATTGTTTGCTGCTTCCTCCTCAAACCATTCAAAAGAACGAATGGGTTTCTTAGAGGGTTTATGTTTCATTCTCGGCATTTTTAGGTGTGAAGGGTGAGAGAAAGAGAAAGACAGAAGGGAAGCGGATATGGGTGCGGAGGTTCAATGTGTGGTAATGGTAGTATTTATGTTGAGAAGATGAATTGGAGAAGATGGTAGAGGGAACAGATGCCTCGATTGAGTATGGAGGGAGTAAAAGGATATTTTGGTAGAAAAAGTTGTAATCTTACATAGGAAAGGTGAAATTTAGGAGTCTTTTCGAATTGGCCATGATGACCGAGCCTTTACTTTGGTTGTACAGTGACTATTGGCTATGTGACACTTGTCCATTGATGTCTCATCGTGTGCAAATCCATTGTTCACTGCTACAAAAATCTTGCAATACTCTCATAGTATTACAAGGCCCCTTTAGTATCATTAGAAGCCCTTGGTGCAATGTCACAACATTTTTGCACCAAGCTCATAGCATCGTAATGCCCCCTCGTATCATCAGAAACCCTTGGTGCAATGTTACAACATTCTCATAACAAGCTCATAGTATCGTAATTCCCCCTTAGTATCATTAGAGACCCTTGGTGCAATGTCACAACATTCTYATAACAAGCTTATAGTATCGTAATGCCTCCTTAGTATCATTAGAGACCCTTGGTGCAATGTCACAACATTATCACAACAGGCTCATAGCATCATATGCCCCTTCAGTATCATTAGAAACCCTTTTGTTTATTGGTATTGTTTCATCTAATAATCCCATAAATGCCTAGAAACCAAAGCATCCTTTTCTACAACATTTTCTTAGCAATCCTGTAGCATTACAATCCCTGGAAACCTAAGTCATTTTTCAAACTAATATACCTTACATTTTCTCGTTGCATCATCTGTTGTTAGTGGAATCAAAAATTGGAATTTAAGGAAAACAACCTAATAAGCTAGTAAATGTTAATCAAGCTAATAAAATAGAAAATCAGGTATACATTAAAATAATAGAAATTAAGAAAAACTTAACTAAAAAAAATTAGCTTGCCTCCTATAAGTGCTTTTTATCATTGACAGCCTGACTCAATTCAACTCAATCTAAATGAATACTCCTCCCTTGACTTTCAATTTMATTTACCCAATACAGTTTGAGCCTTTGCCCATTACCTTTAAACTCATTGCCYGACTTTTTACTAAGCTAGTCTATTGCACCATAAGGACAGACACTGGTAATTCTGAAAGCCCTAACGATTTGATTTTAGCTTTCCAAGGAACAACTTGAATCTTGAATTGAACAAAATGACAAGTTACCCTTCTTAAAAGACACTAGGTTGAATCATTTTATCATGCCACTTATTTGTTCTTTCTTTATACATTTTTGCATTCTCATAAGAATTCAACCTTAATTCTTCCAACTCATTCAACTATAACTTTCTCTTTGTTTGAACAACATCTAAATCAATGTTTAGTTCTTTTGTTGCCAAAAATGCGCAAATTTCCAACTCCAATGGCAGGCAAGCCTTACAAAAAATTAGCATATAAGAGGACATTCCTTGTAATACCCTAGATAATTTTCAAGCATTTATGAATTTATATGATTTGATTTATTTGGTWATTACTATGAGTATTGTTGGGTTGACATTTGTGGTAATTCCCTTTAATTAATTAGATTTGAATGGCCATGGTAATTCAGTATTTAACTCGTCCTTGGATAATTTAGGTTGAGCAAATCGAAACCATTTATATTTTTATTTATCAGATTGGGTTGGATATATAAAGGCAGCCAAAAAAGATTAAGTAGTGAAAGGGTCAACCACATCAATAGAGGAACACTCTTCAACCTCATTAGGAAATCTCATAGCGTTGAGGACGTTAAAGGTTATCTCTTGATCATGCACCCTCATAATGAGTTCCTCCTTTGAACTTCAATCAATACCCTTCCAATGACAAGAAACGGTCTCCCAAGAATGACTAGAATCCTCTTATCCCCTTCGTAATCACGGACGATAAAGTCCACCGGCAATATTAACTTGACAACTCTGACTAAAACATCTTCAATTTTTCCTTCCATCAGGCAAATGATCTATCTGCTAATTGGACAGTGACAGTTGTAAGTCGAGCTTTCCCCCACTCCAAGTCTCTTGAAAACAGACCTTGACATAAGGTTAGTTCTTGCTTCCAAATCACACAATGCTTTTTTACTATATGTGTTCCCTATAGAACAAAGTATGGTGAAGCTCCCTGTATCTTTCAATTTCTAAGGCAACTTGCTCTAAATAATGGAGCTACATTATAACACCCCCAGATTAAGAAACTTTATCCTAAGTCGAAAATGTCACCATTTACTCACTGAAATGAATTCGTGGAACCCAAAAGAATTTAAATCAAATAAGAAATAATTAATAATAACCAAAAACCATTCTAGTCAACAACCATCTTAATCCATAACATTCATTTAAATTAACTTGAGGGTATCTTGGTTTGCCCACAAGCGACCTCCTTGCACCATTTGGCTATAGATCACTTGAAATGCAAAATGAGAGGAATGGAATGAGCTATAAAGCCCAGTAAGTAAATCTCATKCTTGAATRCATAARCATGCCCTACATGTCATGATTTATAAAAATCTCACTTTCTCAATRAAAACTTTCAAATCGTTTTCTTGTATAACCTTTCCATAAAATCTTTCCTTTCAAAATGCAAAAACCTTTCATTCCATTACTTTCGTGAGCTCACTAGAGTGTAACGCCTAGCCATTGGACTTTGYAGTGGGCCATTGTTATTTGGAACCCGATTACATTCCTAYCGGTAGTACCGCAAGCGGTTAACATTCTTTCATCTCTTCATCTCCCTGAAGTGAATTATTACCTACCCTCCCCGAGGGTCGGTTCGGGTCCGCCAATCTCCCACGCCCTATTTCCCACTCACATCCTTCATGGCTAGGTTTACACTTCTTTCTAAAAACTATAACATTTTCCTGAACACATTACAATTTATAAAACACATTTCCTTTCAAAATTTCATTTCCTAAACTATTCACTTTCTAAATGTATGACTGGCTCATGCCAGGAATGATKTAGAATGCCCATGACATGAAATGCATACAACTGTATTTAACATACCATCCGACATAAAAAGGGGTACAAGATATGAAACACGTAAAAATCATTCCACACAATTAACACATCTCATAACACAATCCCATACCACACATTAACACACAACAAAAGAGATAGGCGTGTATGGGGATTTACTTGCATAAAATCCGTATACCACACATTAAACCACHTAAAGGAATTCAGATACGTCGAATCATGTGCGTTAATGAAATGTGAGAGTTTACTTACATAGAACTTAGATTCAATAACAACAACACATATACATTAATGAGAATGTGAGAGTTTACTTACATAGAACTCAGATTCAATAACAACACATATACGTTAATGAGAATATGAGAGTTTACTTACTTGTAGTCCTTGGTAAAGTTTTACTTTAAGTCATTAACGGGGTGCTTTGGTTACCCACAACGTCAATGTACCACAGTATCCTAATATTATTATACAAAGAATATTCATTTGACACTTGTTTATCCAAACATATTCATTTAATAGCAGTGTTTACCATTAGTACCTTCATCGTATTTCCTATGGTGATCCTAACTAATAATTTCTCAAGATGAATTTCCATATCAATAAAAATCAAACTACTAATAGTACAACTAAATTTCATGGCTTCTAATTTGTTCTTAAAATAACAATGATAATCGTAATCACAATATATGTTATTTTATCATACAGACCTAATTTCACACTAAATTATATTATATATTTCTAGAATTATATCCTCCTTTTTATTTTATCATACTAAGTTAAATTTCCTATTAAACGTATTCCATATTTTCCTTAATTATTATTACATAATCCAAAACATAGGCCATTTGGTTAATTTAAATAAAGAAACTAAGGATTCACCTCGAATCCGGAAACTTAGGTGCGGCATCGAGTCTAAGATGTAATGGCGTCAATCATGCTCGGGAAAGAAATATGCTCCAGGCTGCGAATAGCGGTCCTGGTCACGCAAGTGCTGCGCGCGCGCTACTGGCTCGAGCGGATGACACACGGTGCCTAGTCACCTGGGCACGAGGGGGTTTGGTCGCTGGGCATCTAGGCACCAGGTCACTGGGTGTCGAGGCGCCTGGTCGCCTGGGCATCTAGTGGTCTGGGCATCTGGTCGCCTGGGCATCTGGCGTTTGGGAGTCTGGGTGCCTGGGCGCCTAGACACCGGGTGCCCGTTGGCATTCTGGTTTCTAGAAGCTGGCAAACAGGCAGCAAGGACTCGTTTTTCAGGTGAACTCCGGCGATGTGTAGAACAGCAAAAGCACAAGGTCTGGTCGGCAAGATGAAGGAACCGACGACAGCAAGCTGAGGACTCAGCCTCCGTGCTGTTGCTGGACTGATCAGCTTCTCTGGATGGCAATCGAAAAATTACAACCGGTGAACAGAGGAGATCCGGTCGAGCAGATCTGGGCGGAGCGACGACCAACAAAGAACTGGCTAGCCGTGAGACAGAGCACCCTAGCARCGGCAAGATGCGTATAGATCTGGTCAAGGAAGAACAGATCTGGAGGGGCTCCGCTGCATCAGATCTGGGCGGAGCGACGACCAACAAAGAACTGGCTAGCCGTGAGACAGAGCACCCTAGCAGCGGCAAGATGCGTATAGATCTGGTCAAGGAAGAACAGATCTGGAYGGGCTCCGCTGCATCGAGCAGCCGAGCACTGTCCTTCCTTTGTCCTGGCGAGACCATTGAGCAGAGAAGAAGAAGAAGAAGAAGATTTTCGGTAGACACGGATCGCACGCCTCTGGAGTGCAGCAACCGCTGCGATGTAACCAGAAGCAACGAGCAGCAGCTGAGGATGGACGATAGTTGCGAACTAGCAGGCAAATTTGGAAACCAATAGCTCCAGTCGCACAGATCTGAGCAWCTCGTAGCGACACGAATAGGTGGTCAACGATCTTGACGAGCAGAGGACAGGTGACCTCAAGCACAGCGAGCAACCGAGTAGTGGGTCGCGGGGCTTGGATTTGGATGCCTCAAGCACGGTGTTGGAGATGACAACCGAACGATGGCGAATCTGCATGGAATGGCCATGTGAAGAGGATGAACGACGATCAACGGGCAGTAGCAGTCCTAGACGGCGACAGCAAGAAGAGAAAAAGAAAGAGGCGGGTAGGGTTTGGGGCAGCGGCGGCATAATGGGAAAGAAGAAGATGGTTTAGGGTTTCTTCTCTTTTTTCTTATTTTTCTCTTTTTTTT
Organism: Rhazya stricta; assembly: GCA_001752375.1. Lineage (NCBI taxonomy): Eukaryota > Viridiplantae > Streptophyta > Magnoliopsida > Gentianales > Apocynaceae > Rhazya > Rhazya stricta. The sequence continues at coordinate 20,588 of MEJB01000064.1, forward strand.
TTTAACTTGGGCCCTAACCGAAATTTTTCGGGCCTTCCCATACGTAACTAATCCAATTCATTAAATTAAATTCAACGGGCCTTTCTTTCGATAAAAATCTAGTTTTTCGAATGAAAATGAATAAGCTCAACAAGTCGAGCCTCTAGCCAACCAAGGGCCCTAATCCGACAAACACATTAATTTCGCACTTATTAACGTACAATTAAAACATTAACCACATAGATAATTATCCAACCCTAGTTAGCACACAAATTCACGAGATCAAACAAAAATCCATAAAAAAGAAATCTCGGATATTACATACATTCCTTTGTCATTGCTACTATTTCATACTCTCCCAATCGTCCCTTCTTTGATAGAATGTTCTTCATAAACTTGACATATTTTGGCATCTRTTCAAAGGCCTCAACAAGAGGAATATTGATATGAAGCTGCTTCAATACATCTAGGAATTTGTTGAATTGCTTGTCCTCCTACTTTTTTTGAAACCTTCAAGGAAAAGAAACCTTTGGTTGTATAGGCCTAAAATCTAGAGTCGATGTTGCAGATAGTGTTACAACATCAGTCTTAGCATCAATTCCCTGTTTCTACAAATTTTAGTTCCCTATTGATACAAATGTTCAATTTCTGGTTTAGATCCTCTATCATCTTGGAGTAAAATATGTTCGTCTTGAGGTTTGATTTAACTTGAGGCTCTTGATAATTAGARCATCCCAATTTTGACTGATTCCTTATGAATTTATGCTATTCACCTTAGTTTTGTGACCTCAATTCTGATATCTTTGTTGTTATATATTTGAGAATGCAAAAGTAGCTATTTAAAACCAAAAAGCTTGATATTTAAGAAAGTTTTGCAAAATAACAAAAATGCTACAACATTCATAATTTTGAGAATGAGTCTAAGGTGCATCTTCCAATAAAGCTTTACAAATCCCTTGCATTTAATRAGGAATCTAAGTGAAGACAATGTAAAGAAGGTGATCTGCATTGACTTTGAACTTTACCCAAAATGGCCAGATAAGCGAAAAGTATTGAGGACCACATTACACAAAATAGACACTACAAGACGTATGTCTACTAACTCAGCACTAATTTGTCACGGAGGAATGCTATAGTAGTCACCAGCTCAGCTGCATTTCTTGAGAGTAAGCTTTCGATATAGGAAGCAAAAGCGACTCTATATAAGGAACAAAGCTTCAAGAAGAAGGAAGTTAGTCTTAGTTGTTAAAAGTTAGTTCTTAGATTATAGTTAAGGTTCTCTTCGAAAGAAGGAACCATCTTAGTTTGCTTACATTTAGTTGTAGTTGGAGTTAAGAAAAGGCACGAAAGTCACATCTCTTATAGTGTAATCCATCTTTAGTTCTATTCAAAAGCTCTCTTATAGTTTAATGCAAGTATTTTTTAGTCTTTGCAAATCAGCAAGAGTTCTTTATGAATTTTGAATCTCTTCTTCCAGAAAAGTTATATTTCATCAGCCCWTTTAAGGTGGAAAGMTTGACAAAGCTAAAAGCTCCAGATTAAGGTTGTTCAAGTTTGTATCGAATGTACTATTTGAGAGATTAAAGGTATTGGACTAAGGTTAGAARGTCATAATCCTAACCTACCCATTTTCAGAAATCAATATTAACAAAGAAAGTAATTGATTATCATGGGTATAAACATATAGTTTATGTATGAAGTGAAATCTGCAACACAATTGCCAAGGGTTAAGAAATAACAATTTTTAAAACTTCAGTGGCTTGTTGCTATTGTAACACTCCCAGATTAGGAATTGTCCTAAGCTGAGAATATTACATTACCTTACTCATAAAACAATCAACTACTATAGAAAATAAAAGAAGTCTTAATCCTTGTCAAAGGTTTTATAAAAATTCGACAGAGTTTCCTTTGTAATTTCAAAAACTACCCCCTGCATATATTCAAAAAGTTCTTAACATTTTCCAACGCCCATTCACAACATACACTCCAACCCAAATAAACACCCAACGTAAAGAGTAATGTGTTCCAACAAATCTTTTACCAACCTAACAATTATTCAAACTTAAATTTGAAGAACACAAAAGAATTTAAAAACACAATCAGCTAAATCAAATAAGAAATAGTCAACTACTATCTTAATCCTTAAAATTTATTTAGAGTATACTTTAGGGTATATTGGTTTGCCCACAAGYGACCTCCTCGCACCATCTGGCCACACATTCCCTAAAATGCAAAATGAGAGAAATGGAATGAGTTAAAATACCCAGTAAGTAAATCTCATGCATGAATGCATAAATATGCCCTACATGTCATGAATTATTAAAACTTCACCTTTTCAATGAAAACTTTCTAAACATTTCCTTCTCATAACCTTTTTATAAAATCCTCCTTTCAAAATGCATAACTTGTAAAAACCTTTCATTTCAATACATTCATGAGCTCACTGAGTGTAATGCCCAGCCATTAAGCTGCAGTGGGCCATTTGTTCTTTAAAACCCGATTACATTTCTACCGGTAGAATCGCAAACCGGTTAACATTCCTTTACTTTTCCTTTCATCTCTTCACCTCCCAGAGGTGAATCATTACCTCCTCCCAGAGGGTCAGTTCGGGTGTGCCGGTCCCCTACGCCCTATTTTCCACTCACATCTTTCATGGCTATGTTTACACTCCTTTTCAAAAACTTTAACATTTTCCTGAATATGTTACAATTTATAAAATACATTGCCATTCAAAATTTCATTTCCTAAACCATTCACTTTTTAAACGCATGAATGGCTCATGTCAGGGATGATGTAAAACACGATAACTACATGCCCATAACGTGAAATGCACACAACCGTAATTAACATGCCATTCGACATAATAATGGTACTAGATATGAAACACGTGAAAACATTCCACTAATCAACACATTTCATAACACAATCTCATACCGCCACCACATAATACAAAACAAAAGAGATAGGCGGGTATGGGGGTTTACTTGCATAGAAATCACATATACAACACATTAATCTACTTAAAGGAATTCAGATATACCAAATTATATGCATTAATGAAATGTGAGAATTTACTTACCCGAAGTTCTTTACGTTACAGGGTTCTTATTTAAATCGCGAATTGAAATCCTTCTATCGTACTCAACRTTAAGGCACTCGAAATGACCTAATTGTGATTACAGAAGGGAAGTCTATTTAGTACGATAGTCCCAACTTAGATATTCAGTGTTTATTCCAGCAATGTCATTTGCCAATTATTAATCCATACTTAGTTCCCACATTACCAATTATCACATCTTTTTAAGGGTACAATTTAAACTCCTCAGCTARGGTATTAATCCTAATCTATGTTCTCCCACAATTTTACTTTAGGATATAATTTCATAGGTCATAAATTTCAATATCCAATAATAATGTTTTCACCTTTTAAGTCCACAAAATCCAAGTGTTGCAGAAAAAGGCATTGCGCCCTGGGCGTGTGCTTAAGCAACGCGAGTGCAACAGCCCTAGTCGCTTGGGCATCTGGGCGCCGGGCACTGGACGCTGGCGCTGGCATTGAGCACCTGTACCTGTTGCTATCCCTTGTTCCTAGCCGAAACTCAGCTATCCAGCCAAAATAGTTGGCCACCGGTAACAATAGCCCAATAGTAACCACTGAGAGCAAAGGTAACAGCTAAGCGGCGAGAGGTGCACGGAAGGCTTCCCCGAGTAGTCGCAGTTCTGAGCGCGACTATGGCAACTCTAGTCGAGCAGAGAAGAAGAAGATAAASGCAGATCTGGGCGGAGCGCTTCGTTCCGAGCAATTATGGATTCCGATAGATGCGGATCGCGCACCTCTAGGGGTATAGCAACCTGCCGCGGCATAACCAGAAACGACGGCGAGCAGCAGCCGAGGATGGACGACGCGTAACAGTGAGGAGCAAGGCTTGGTTGTGCAGGTCGCGTTGCAGCGTTTCTCCAAGCAACTACAGATCTGATGTGAGCAGATCTAGTCGCGGCTTCGAGAAATCAAGCACTGGCAATGTATGCTGCGAGCAGCGTCCTTTGAGCATCGGCATGGAAGGGACGGATCTGGCAGGGAACTCTGGTGCGGCGAGCGGCCTTCCGATCGTAAGTAGCGACGAGCAGCAGCCACTTCAAGTGTCGACAGTGGGAGAAGGGGAGAGAAGAGGGAGAGAGGAGAAAAAGAAAGGAAAGGCCATGATGAGCGGCATCGAGTAAGCAGAGGGAGAAACRGYTGTAGCGGCTTAGGGTGGGATTAGGGTTTCGGGAAGGAGATGAGCAGTAGGTTTAATTAAACAGTTTTTTTAACTTGGGCCCTAACCCAAATCTTTCGGGCCTTCCCATCTATAACTAGTCCAATCCATTAAATTAAATTCAACGGGCCTTTCTTTCAATAAAAATCTAGCTTTCGACTGAGAAACGAATAGGCCCACAAGTCGAGCCTCAAACCAGCCAGGGACCCTAATCTGACAAACACGATAGTTCTGTACTTATTAAAATAACAACCACATAAAAATTTATCCAACCCTAATTGGCTCACAAATTCGTACGATCAAATAAAAATCCATAAAAAGAAATTTCGGGTATTATAGCTATAGCATTCTAGTACCTAACCGGGATAAGAATACTTATCTCAACAGGGAATGATCTTATAGCRTTACGGAATTACTAGAAGGATTAACATAGAGATGTGGTCTAATCTCCCTACATTTCCTACATTTACACTATGATTGCTTTTATATAAGACATTAGATGGAACTAATTATTTGTGCTACAGCATTCAGAACTGACTCTAACTTCTAACTATTGCCAATGACTTTTTACAGCTTTCTAACTTTAATTTATATTTATTTCAGCCATTTTACATTTATTTACTCACTTTTGGTCATTTACTTGCAGTCATCCCCATTAACTATCCCTTGTATTGCTACAGCATTTCTATCATTTTTAGATGAAGTTTATACAAATTTTCCATTCATTTAACTATCTTCGTCGGATCAACATCCTATTCACTCTTACTACCTTTGGACGTATAGATGTGCGTATGCTAGTTGAATAAAAACATGTTGGACCCAACAAGTTATTGGCTCTATTGCCAAGGATAAGCACAAATAAAGCCAAATTGTGTAAACCTTTTTGCATTTGTTAATCTTTTTAGGCTACCATTTGCTACTGGGAATGTTAGTTTATAAGAACTGCCACATTCTTGAAGCATCTCTCCTTGACAAGACCTTGAAAAAATCATCAAAAAAGAAAGAAAAAAGGATGGAAGCACAGCAAGCAAATGGAGCGAGGAGCACAATAATAACCCATCTCCGGTTAATGATGCAACATTGAAGATGAAAGAGATCGTGCTATAAGAAAATATGCTATACTAGTTTTGCACGACCTAAATTCTGGCATTATGAGACCTAAAATTCAAACCTAGCAAATTGAACTTGAACCAGTCATGCTCCAAATGCAACATATGGTTGGGCATTTTAGTGAAATGGCCACTGAAAACCCTCATTTACATTTAAGATTGTTCATGGAAGTGAGTGACTCATCTCRACTCCACGACATCTCAAAAGAAGCACTAAGGATGAAATTATTCCTTTTTCATTAAGGATAGTGCAAGGGTATGATTAAGTACCTCCGAGTTCTATAACATYATGGACCAACTTGGCGGAGGGATTTTTAATGAAATACTTCCCACCAACAAAAAATGCAAAACTGACGAACGAGATCACCTCGTTCCAGTAACATGGTGATGAAACCTTGTATGAATCATAGGAAAGATCCAAGGAATTGCTCAGAAAATGCCCACACCACGGCATCTAACGTTGTATTCAAATGGAGACCTTTTATCGATGGGCTCAAGGCTTAAACAAGAATAGTGATTGATGTTTCATCAAATGGAGAGTTGCTATCAAAAGCATACAATGAAACATTCATTATACTAGAGACAATAGCAAGCAACAAGTATCAATGGGCAACAATCAGAATGGAAATAACAAAAAGAGTCTGAGGAGTATATGAAGTTGATGTTGTGATGACATTCTCTGCAAAAGTAGCATCTTTGACCAATATGCTGAAAAACATGAAGTTGCCTGTCGTGCAACAAACACAACATCAATCCATTGTCACTTCTCTATATTATGGAGACACACATATTTATGAAAACTGCCCATCTAATCTAGAATTTTTGTGCTACATTGGAAACTTCAACAAAGGAAATAATCCTTTTTAAAAATACCTACAATGTAACACTCCCAAATTAGGAACTGTCCTAACCCGAGAATGTTAGACTTTACTCATACTTGTATTAAAAATTACGRAAAATAAAATTTGAATATTTGTATTTTAAAAGGTTTATAAAAATTTCGACAGAATTTCCTCTGTAATATCAATAATTACTTCCTGTATACAATCAGAAAATTCCCCAAACATTTTTAATGCTCACATATGTCATGTATTCAAAACCCAACAAACATCCAATATAAAATAATCTTCCATTCCAACAATCTTTTACCAACTTAGCACTTATGTAATTGAAATTCTGCAAAAACTTGAAAGAATTTAATGCATGACTAGATAAATCAATAAAATCATAAGCAATACATAAAATCTCTCTATTCAACCATTTCCTTTACTCACTAAAATTTATTTAAAACATSACTTCGAAGTATCAAGGCTTGCACACAAATGACCTCCTCGCATCATCTGGCTACACATCACCTGAAATGCAAAATGAAGGAAATGGAATGAGCTATAAAGCTCAATAAGCAAATTCCATGCATGAATGCATGTAAAACGCCYTGTATGTCATAACTTTTAAAATTTCACTTCCTCAATAAAAACTTTCTGATCATTTCTATTTCATAAACTTTCTCATAATACTTTCATTTCAAAATGTAAGAACTTTTCAAAACCTTTCCATTTCATTAAAGTCGTGAGCTCACTTGGTGTAACACCTAGCCATTAAGCTTGCAGTGGACCACTATTCTTTGGAACCCAATCGCATTTTTTACTGGTAGAACCGTAAAGCGGTTAATAATACTTTAACTTTTTCTTTCACTTTTTCACCTCACAAGAGGTGAACATTACTTACTTTCCTACCCTATAAAAGGTTAGGTCAGKTGCGCCAGTCCCCCATGCTCCATTTCTCACTCACATCTTTCATGGTTAGGTTTACACCCCTTTCCAAAATCTTAACATTCTTTTTAAAAATAATTCATTCATAAAATTCCATTTCCTTTCAAATTTTATTTCCTAAAACATTCGCATTCTAAATGCACGAATAACTCATGCCTAAAATGATGTARAATGCTGTGACTACATGCTTATGACATGAGCTACATAAATCCGTATTTAAACACCATTCAGCGTGTTACTGGTAGGAAACATATTACATGAAATAAACCAATATAACCAAAACCACTTACTCAATACAATCCAATAAAATCACAACATATTACACAACATAGACCAATATAACCACAACATTTTTACAAAATATCATTCAATATAATGACAAACATATTAAATAATAAAATCCAATATAACCACAACATAATACACAAATGGGATAAAGCTGATGAGAATGGGGATTTAGTTACCTGAAGTCCTTAACATTAAAATTCTACTTTAATTGCAAAGCAAAGTCCCTTGACCGCTCCTAATGTCAATGTGCCCAAAAATAATCTAATTATTATTGCAAAAAGAAAATTCATTTAACATGACGGTTCAACTTTAACATCACACTTGTCATAAGAATGTCATTCACCAATATTAACCCGTACTTAATTCCCACATCGAAAACTAACACATTCTTAAAGGTATAGTTTATTTCATGGCTTTCTACCCTTCACAGCAATGATAATGATAATACCAAATATAATACATTTCTAAGTCAGAACATATTCTTCATACTATTTAAATTCGATCTTAGATCGTGTATTAAACATAATCTATATTCTCCCACCATTATCAGTATAGAACATAAATTACATAAGTCATTATATTTCTGAAATCGAATAACAATGTTTTCACCTTTAAATTTGACAAATTCTAAGTGTCGTGTATGAAGCTACGTTCGCCCCGGGCGTGCGCTCAAGTAGCTGACGCGCAACAACACTTGTCGCGAACAGACGATGCGCGTGACTAGAGGACAGCTCACAACACCTCGTGAGCTCCAAATATCCGCTCCTGGTCAACACGGACTGTAAATGGCACTCGAATAGCACTAGTCGTAGCATTTGACCGACTGTGACTAGTGTACCTGCAAATCAAAGGCTCCAATGGTGGCAGTAGCTGCGACGACCAACCTAGCCACCATCTGTCGCGATAGCAACCAAATCTGCATTATCGAGGCGGCACAGATTCGCAAGCAAGCAAATAGCAACGGAGCAACGTGTGGATGGCCAAGCATCGTGCAATTGCATTGCAAACTCGACGAACGGAGCAACGGCTGACCCACTTTAATCTAAGCAAATCTAAATGCGATGAGCTCGAACCAAGGATGACAATTGGTGAAGCGACAATGAGAGATCAATTCGAGCAGTTGTGACGTGTGCGGCGTCCTGSCAGAAGCACCGTGAGGGAGGAAGATCCGTGCGGCAAATTTGGACTCCAGAGGTAGTGCGACGATGGCAAGRAAGCGTGACGTTGAGCAGGAGGAAGGAAGAAGCTGGTGGCGAAATGAAAAGAAGAAGATGGCAGCGACAGGGGGAGGGTGGCAGCAGCAGTGTGAGGGTGGTAGCGGCAAGAGGGAAAGGAAGAAAAAGATGATCGGTGGTAGGTTTAAGTTAGGGTTCTAATTAATTTTTTTAGATAAATTCTTTAGGTCTCCTCATCCCATAACCAACCCAACCTAATAAATTAAATTTTACGAGCTTTCTTTTCGGCCATAATTAGCATTAAATTAGTTTTTAGTTTTCGAATAAGAAACGAATAGGCTCTAACAAGTCGAGCCTACATTAACTAATCAAAAGCTCTATTCAATTAACACGATAATTTCATAATTAAATAAACGTACAATTAAATAACGATCATATAGAAAAATTATCAAATCCTAATTGGCACACAATTCATACGATCATACAAAATTCATAAAAATGAAAAATAATATCCTGGGTGTTATTTACAACCCTGGATGGAGGCAACATCCAAATTTTTCATAGAGTAATCAAGGAGGAAATACTATCGCAAATCAGCATCAGAGACCATTTYATTCTCCTAGATTTTTGCAGCAGAACCAGCATCAAAGACCAGTACACCAGGAACAACCAACCTCAATGGATGATTATTGAGGAATACATGTCCAGAACTGATGCCCTCGTGTAGAACCAAGCAACATCATTGAGGAACCTCGAAAATAAAGTAGGCCAAATTGCTTCAGTATTGAGTACCAGACAACAAGGCACTTTGCCTAGTAATACTGAAAACCCCAGAAGAGAAGGAAAGGAGCAGCGTAAAGCTATAACCATCAAAAGTGGAAAGGAATTGAGAGAACTAATAGCTACACAAGGAGCAACAAAAGAGATGATAACTATTTAGAAAGACATCAGCACTGAAGTCAACGAAAAAACCAGTCCTACGACCATCAAGGGAATTCGATGTTGCAGCAAAGCAACCAAATAACATTTAGGATAAAACACCACCACCTTTTCCTCGAAGGTTGATAGCGAGGCAACAAAATAAGCAATTTAGTAAGTTCTTGGAGATTCTTAAATAGCTATATATCAACATACCTTTGGTCGAAGTATCGGAGCAAATGCCCAATCATGTAAAATATATGAAGGAAATCTTGTCAAAGAAAAGAAGATGGGAGAATTCAAAATAGTATCATTGACCAAGGAATGCATATCTATTTTGCCAAACAAGTTGCCTCCAAAATTAAAAGACCCTAGAAACTACACTATACCATGTTTGATTGGTAATTCCTAATATGGAAGAGCACTGYGTGATCTTAGGGAAAGTATAAACCTCATGCCCATGTACATTTTCAAACAACTGGGGATTGCCATAGTCACTTTGCAATTGGCATTCCTTACCTATACATACCCTGAAGGAAAGATTGATGATGTCTTGGTCCAAGTTGAGAAATTCATATTTCTAGTAGACTTCATTATTTTGGATTATGAGCAGACAAAGAAGTGCCCATCATTTTGGGAAGACCTTTTCTCCCTACAGGAATGATTATTATTGATGTCCACAAAGGCGAAATAAGAAGGAGGGTAGATGATCAACAAATCACATTCAACATCTTCAATGCATTGAATTTCCCAAATGAGCAAGAAGAGTGCTCCACATTGAAATAACTCGAATCAACAAATGCCAAGCATGTTGAGGATTKCTATACAATTCTTCACTCAAATGATGAAGGAAACAATTATGACGAAAGTGAAGGCTTGAATAATGATGCAGCATTGGCATGGGTAAATTCGTAGCTAACTTTTGAAGGAATTGAACAACGGTTCAAACCATTARACTCATCTCAAAGGAGTGTCCAACCACGAAAACCATCAATTGAAGATCCACCAGCAGTCGAAGAAAAAGCATGGCCATCTCATTTGAAGTACGCCCATCTTGGAGAAGGAAAAAAGTTGCCAATTGTCATTGCTTTAGCATTGGACCAAGAAAAGGAAGATAAGTTGTTGTCTATTCTAAGAAGTCACAAAAAAGATTGCGGGTGGACAATGGTGGATATAGAGGGAATAACCCCTACCGTATGTATGCACAAAATCATCTTAGAATAATATTGTGGCAATTTTGTGGAACCTCAAAAGAGACTCAAACCAATCATGAAAGATGTTGTGAAGAAAGAAATCATTAAATGGTTAGATGTTGGAATAATTTATCCAATTTCGGATAGCCAGTGAGTAAGCCCAATCTCATGTGTTCCAACGAGAGAGGCGTACAGTGGTAAGGAATGAAAAAAATGAATTGATCCCAACAAGAACGGTAACCGGTTGGATAGTATACATGGACTACCAAAAGCTCAACAATGCTACAAGAAAGGATCATTTCCCTCTTTCTTTCATAGACCAGATGTTGGATAGACTTTTCAAGAAAGAATACTATAGCTTCCTTAATGGATACTCTGGATATAATCAGATTGCTAAAAAACCAGAAGACTAGGAGAAAACCACATTTACCTGTCCATACCGAACATTTGCATTTCGAAGGATGCCCTTTGGGCTTTGTAGTGTGCCAGCAGCATTTCGAAGAGTAKGATAGAAATTTTCACGGATATGTTAGAAAAGACTTTGGAAGTATTTATGGATAACTTCTCGATTTTTGGTGAGACATGAATGCCTGGATAATCTTGAGAAAGTTTTGATAAGGTGCGATGAAACCAACTTGGTATTGAACTGGGAAAATGCCAGTCATGGTTCAGGAAGGCATTGAATTGGGACATCAAATTTCAAAGGAAGGAATCGAAGTCTAAAGAAAAAATTGAAGTCATCCCAAAATTGCCTCCACCATCCGATGTGAAAGTAGTTAGGAGTTTTCTTGGACATGTTGGTTTTTACAAAAGATTCATCAAAGACTTCTCAAAGATTTTAAAAGCCTTATGTTCCCTACTACATCACAACACACCATTCAATTTTGATGAATCTTTTAAAYAGCTCAAAAAGGCATTGATCTCAGCCCCTATCATAATAGCACCAGATTGGACATTATCATTTGACTTAATTTGCGATGCCAGTGATTATGCAATAGGAGTAGTACTCAAGAAAAGAAAGAAAAATATTTTTCATCATATTTACTATGCAAGAAAAATCCTCAACGAAGCACAACATAACTACACAACTATCGAAAAAGAATTGATTGCGGTAGTATTTGCCTTTGAGAAGTTCCGAGCTTATCTGGTTGGAACAAAAGTGATTGTGTTCACAGACCCCTTAGCAATCAAATATCTGATCTCAAAGAAGGATGCCAAGCTGAGACTGATCAGGTGGATATTATTGCTACAAGAGCTTTATTTGGAGATTAAAAACAAGAGGGGAACTRAGAATCAATTAGCGAATCACCTAACTAGGTTGGAAAAGGAAGAAAAAGATCCCCAAGTGCAAATTGTTGAATCATTCCCTAATGAAGAAATTCTTTCCATCTCAACTGATATAGCACCATGATATGCTGACATTGTCAACCACTTAGTCAGTGGGATAAAACCTCCTGGACTAAGTAAGCAGTAGTTTCCAAAATTCATGCATGATGTGAAGTACTACTATTGGGATGACCCATTTCTATACAAGTTTTGTGTGKATCAAATTATGAAGAGATGTGTTGCTGATRAGGAAATCCAAAGTATGCCATTGTTACACCATTCCATATRGAGGTCCCTTTAGAGGAACTCGAACTGCTGCTAAGGTACTTCAAACTTCTTATTTTCTTCCTTTATTGTTTAAAAATGCTTATGATTTTGTTAAGTCTTGTTATGGATATTGGTGAGTGGAAAACATTTCCCAAAGACATAAAATACCACTGAATAACATTTTGGAAGTTCAGCTTCATGATGTTTGGGACCCTTTCCTAGCTCCTTTAGCAATACCTATATTCTGATTGATGTAGATTATGTGTCCAAATGGATTGAAATTGTAGCATTGCTTACTAATGATGCTAAGGCAGCGATCAATTTCCTTCAGAATAACATTTTTACAGGATTTGGAACACYAAGTTCTTTGATAAGTGATGAAGGTACACATTTCTGCAACAAAATGATGGAAAATGTTCTTGCAAGATATGGGGTGAGGTATAAAATTGCTATAGCATATCATCCCCAAATAAGTGAACCAATAAAAGATTCAAATAGGGAAATCAAAAAAGTATTGGAAAAAATTGTTAGTCAAACAGGAAGCACTGGTCTCTAAGATTGGATAAGGCATTATAGGCGTATAGAACATCTTTCAAGAGACCATTGCGAATTATTCCTTTTAGATTGATCTATGGGAAGGCATGTCACTTGTCATTTGAATTAGAACATAAAGTACATGGACAATCAAAGCATTGAATTTTGATTTGAAACAAGCTGGCCAGTATAGAATGCTACARCTTAATGAGATGGATGAATTTAGAAATGCTGTCTATGAAAATGTAAGAATATACAAGGAAAAGACCAAGAGATGGCACGATTAGAAGATTTCAAAAAGGGAATTCTACAAAGGACAGCAAGTTTTGATATTCAACTCTAGGTTAAAATTATTCCCTGTAAAATTAAAGTCTCGATGGTCAGGACCTTTTGAGGTCATCAAAACACACCCTTACGGGCAGTAGAATTGAAGGATGAGAGGAATGGAGGAACAATTCAGGTTAATTGTCAGAGACTTAAGCATCGTCAAGTTGGGCAAAAAGGAGAAAGAACTTCCTTAACACTTCAAAATACATGATGAAGTTACAACAAAGTCAGGCTAAGGACGATAAACTAAGCGTTGAATGGACGCAACACTTACTTTATGTTTTGTTTTCAAATTAGTTTGTTTCATTTTGATTTAAACTCAGCCATAATTTCACTAACTTCTAAAGGTTAGAATTCAACTACACTATTTGATGGCTTTTTGTAGGAAAAAGAGAAGTCTGTAAAAGAAAGAATGGAAATGAAAGGCCAAGGAAATGCCACATCACCAGAATTGTTTGATTCAGCAGAAAGACGAACAGGTGGTGGCATGCCATTCATCATCAGTAAAAGAAGCCTAGAATGGAATTAATCCAGCCGTTGCAATTCTTGGTATTCAAAAACTATGATGGAACTAGCAGAAAGAGGGAAATTTTGAGGAATTGAACTATCAACTCTAATCAGATAGACAATGATTGGGTTTGAATAAGAAAAGAATCGGCCAGAAGATTCTCGTAGCAAGGCAAACAAGATAGATAAGATAGAGAGAAAGAAGAAGACTCGCAACAAAACAGAAACACTATAGTGGTATGGAAACTGGCTACCTCTCCGAAGAAACTATCCCCTGTTGCAAGGTTCGCAACTGGAGAAGTAGAGAAGAGGTTCGATAAATATTTTCAAAAAGAAGACTTTGCTGGTGGAAAACGATTTGGTCTTTACCAAAGATGTGATGGAGATTATTGAGAGTGTAAAGAAAGACATCTCGCACCACAAATGCGAGGACTTTGCGCAACACCCTGAAGATCCTTACCTCAACTAGGTAAGGGTATTTTATGCTAGCCTGGGAGATCTAAAGGAAAGAATTGTCATGGTGAGAGGAGTAGCAATAAAGCAGGGGTAAAAAACCATCAATAAGGCATACGGCCCCCTGATGGGAATCTAAACATGAAAAGATGGTTCTTGAGGGTAAATACGATCTGAATGAGGAAAACTTGAAAACTCTAACTGTGGAGGGAACAAAGTGGAGCATATCATCCACTAGAGCAAGGACAATTCTAAGGTCCTCACTTATCCCACTAGCAAAAATCTGGTACCATTTCCTTAAATCTTGCCTCACCCTAGTGCCATGATTACATGATCTCACATGAAGGAATGATGTTTTTGTATTCTATTCTTGTTGGGAGGTTTATTAATATTGGTTGAATTATTTATGCTAAAATACATGTATGCGCTGAAAAGAGGGAAGGAAAACCCACATAACTCTATTGTGCCAACAAACAGGAGTCCTGTAAGCCCAGAAGAAGAAATAGTAAAAACCATAGCCCCTACTAATGAGCAAGATGTAGCAAGGATTTGTAAGGAAATTGGAGAGACATCTGCACCCACCACAAGAAAACAAAGGCTACCATTGCTGAGCTGATGCTGGAGAATAAATTTGAGTCTGAGGAATCAGAAGCTAAGAAAGAGGCTGAGAAAGAATCAAGGAAAGAATTTGGAATCTGAGGAGGAATCTGAAAAAGAGAGACAAGGTGAAGAAGAACGATGATGATGAAGTCATAGAGATCAAAAAGGGTGAGTCTATTGCAGCTAAGCCCATTAGGCAGCAGAGCAGCGAGTTCATGGAGGTCAAGGAGATGCTGATGATGTTCTAGCAATCCCAAGATCAACTTAAAGAACAAATGGCCAAGTTAGGCGTGTATAGATAAAAGGGAAGCTATGGATTAGCTGAATATGACTAAGGCATTGAAGCTGATGAATAACGCACCCATCCAACCTTCCCCACTATGTTGCTGCTAGAATCTGATGCTGAGGAGACTGATGATGCTTCTAGGACTCCTATAGTTTAGAAAAGCTAACCATGTCTACTATCTACCCAAGATGGATGTATGAGCCCTCTTTTCTGAAAATTTCAATGAACTTTAGGATGAATTTGAACAATGTTTTTATATTTTTCTTTTGGGAATTATTTTGCTTATGATTTAGTTTATTTGACTTTAGTTTTGAATATGTATTTTTCTTTTCAGTATTTTTGTTTGATTTTAAGTTTTTATCATTCTACGAATCCTCTTTACTATAGCAGAATCTATTTTATTTGATATGCTTGATTGAACTAGTTATGCTAGCCTATTTAGGGTAATTTAGCAATTTGATAAAATCATTTGGAATAGGTTAAGGTGTTGTTTTTGTTTTCTGGTCTTACAAATCTCTTTTTATTAACTCATAATTTTCTATGGTTTAGTAAAAGAGGGCTTGAGCATGGAATTTAAACTTGMGAATTTTCTGACATGTTTTTGCTATGAGTTGCATTTGAGAAAAAGTTTCCAGAATAAGTTTGGGAGAAAAAGAAAAAGAGCCCTGAATGAAAAACTACTCCGCTACTTTTAGTACCTCAGTATTCGAAGGCACTCATTTTATCCATGTATGCCTCCGCTTCAAAAGGGGAATGAGATAAGGGTATGCTATAGCAATTCGTAAGTTGTGATGGGTGCTAAGCAACCAGAGGCCTCATGTTACCATGTATGCCTTTGCGTAAAACGGCATTAGTGGCACGAGAGAATACCAATTGAAAACTTAGTGATGACAAGTTATATTAATGGAAAACCCCCTTGTTGATGAGAATGTTTAAACTCTTGAGATAAAGCTCATCTGCATCAAATATTTTTTGAATGAAAATTCTATTAGATGAATTCTTTGCTACTGCAACAAASTCAATGATTTAAAAGATCGTGGAATGTTCAATGAGTCTAACTGATTTTTTTCTCCAGCTGTTGAACAAACACCTTTTACTTGATCCCTTTGATTTTCAATTTTGCTGATTACCTAACTACTCTTTGCTGCATAATGAACAAAAGAAAGTTATTTAAGTATAAATGTAATAGCATTGCTCGATGACTAGCAACAATTAAGTTTAGAGGAGTAATAACTATAGATAACATCCCTATTTTGACCCTATTTTTCCCCAATTTTGACTGGTTCCTAATGAGTTTATGCTATTCACCTTGGTTTGTGACCTTAATTTTTATATCTCTATTGTTTTATATTGGAGAATGCAAAAGTAGCTATTTAAAACCTAAAAGGCTTGATTTTTAAGGAAGTTTTGCAGAATAACGAAAATGCTACAGCATTCATAATTCCAAGGACGGGTGTAAGGTGCATTTTTGAATAAAGCTTTACAAATCCCTTACATTTAATGAGGAATCTGAGTGAAAACAACATAAAGAAGGTGGTCTGGATAGACAAGGAAAAATATTGAAGTTCCTGCATTAGCCAAAATAGACACTATAAGACGAACGTCTGCTGAGTCAACACTTACCTACGAAGAAGAATGCAATAGCAATTGCCAGCTCAACCGCATTTCAGGCTCTATATAAGGAACAAAACATCAAGAAGAAAACATTAGTCTTAGTTGTTAGAAGTTAGTTCTTAGATTATAGTTAAGGTTCTCTTCTACAAAAGGAACCATCTTAGTTTGTTTACATTTAGTTGTAGTTAGAGTTAAGAAAAGAGATGAAAGTCACCTCTCTTATAGTGTAATCCATCTTAGTTATATTTAAAAGCTTTCTTATAGTTCAATGCAAGTATTTTTAAGTTTTGGCAAATTAGCAAGAGTTCTTTGCTTGTTTTGAATCTCTTCTTCTAGAAAAGCTATACTTTCATCAGCCCATTTGAGGGCGGAAAGATTGACGAGGACAAAAGCCAAAGATTAAGGTTGTTGACGTTTTTATAGATTGTACTCTTTGAGAGATTAAAGGTATTCGACTAARGTTAGGAGGTCATAAGCCTAACCTACCTATTTTCGAAACTCAATATTAACAAAGAAAGTAATTGAGTATCATGGCCATAAACATATAGTTTATGTATTGAGTGAAATCTACAACACACTTGCCAAAGTTTAAGGAATAACAATTTGTAAACCTTCAGTGGCTTGTTTCTATAGCATTCTAGTACCTAGTCGGGATATACTAGTGAATGATCTTATAGTATTACGAAACTACTAGAAGGATTACCATAGAAATGTGGTCTAATCTCCCTATATTTCTCACATTTCCATTATGATTGGTTTCATATTAAGACATTACATAGAATTTAACATTTGTGCTATAGCATTCACAACTAACACTAATTTCTAACTGTACCACAGACTTTTTAYGGTTTCTATTTTACTTTAATTTACATTTATTTCAGTCATTTTACATTTATTTACTCACTTTCAGTCATTTACTTTTCAATCATGCCCATTAATAGCCCCCTCTATTGCTACAACATTTTTATCATTTTTATACAACGTTTACACAATTTTTCATTTCATTTAACTATCGTCATGGGATCAATATCTTACTCTTACTACTCTTGGCTGCGTTACTTGGGTGTGTTAGTCTAATCACAACATATGAGGCCCCAACAGCTCTCCTAACTCCTTTATAGTTTTCATGGCTTTGCAATGTTCCTTTCCATCTCTTTTGGGGACCTCGGTGTCACTAGGAAAGAAACCTTGAGGTCTACTATTAAGGGCATTGGCAAGCTGCTGCATTTGGTTTTCCAAATTCATGAGTGACACYGTGTGACTTTGAATCATAGCTTCTTGTTCTTTCTTTACTGGTTATTCATGATAAGGAACTCTTTAAGTAGTTCTTCAAGAGGCTGAATTTGCTCATTAGTAGTCCTTCTTTGTTCGTGAACTTGTTGCTGAGAACCTAGTAGTCCAAAGGATCGAGAATATTGTCCTTGATTTTGCTTTTCTCCTTGGCCACCCCATGACAAGTTAGGGTTTTGCCTGATAGCATCAGTTCCCCATTTCTGCAAATTTTTCATTCCCTATTGYTRTAAACTTTCAATTTCTAGTTCAGCTCCTCTTTCTTCTTGGACTAAAATATGTTCATCTTGAGCTTGGATTTAACTTTAGGCTCTCCTAACTCCTTCCTATTTTTGAAGGTAATGCCTTTGCCGATGCTCCTTTCCATCTCTTTTGGGGACCTTGGTGTCACTWGGTAGGAAATCTTGAGGTATACTGTTAAGGGTGTTGGCAAGCTGCCCGATTTGGTTTTTCGAATTCCTAAGTGACACCATGTGACTTTGAATCACAGCTTCTTATTCTTTCTTCATTGTATTATTTATAATGATGAACACTTTAACTAGTCCTTCAAGAGACTAAATTTGCTCGTTGCTAGCCCTCTTTGTTGGTGACTTGGCTATTGGCAACCAAGTGATCCTGAGGGTAGAGAATGCTATCCTTGAGCTTGTTTTGCTTCTTTGCCACCACATAAAAAGTTGGGGTTGCCGCCATCCTGCGTTGTATGTGTTAGAGTAGGGGTTGTTTTTTTTGTTGAACCTCCTCCTACATAACACACAATTTCCAATTAGAGAGTTAATTCCCAAGTGAGTGCCTTTATCCACCATAAACACAAGTAGTTGATGAAGTTGACGACATGGAAGATTGTTGTGCCATAGAGGGCAGCTATCCCATAGAGAACCCAAATAATTGCATGGATTTAAGCATTTGGGAAAAGGTGCTACCCTTAGCAAAGAGGAAGGTTACAACATCCACTTCATGAACTCCACCTACTTTCCTCAGGGGTGCTGGTATTGCTGCAGCATTTCAGGTGGCAGACCATTGAAAACTGTTACTTGCTATCCTCTCTAGAATCTTGAAAGCATCATTATAAGACTTATCCAACAAAGCTCCATTAGCTCAAGCATCCACCATGTTATAGTATTGAGGACTCAATCYATTGTAAAATGTCTCCATTTGTATTCAGTGTGGAATCCCATGATGAGGACATTTTCTCAAAAGTTCCTTGAACCGTTCCCAAGCTCAGAGAAGTTCTCATCTCTGAACTATTGAAAGGCTATGATGTCATTCTTAACCTAGCTTTCTTAGTTTGAGGAAAGTATTTAAATAAGAACTTCCCCCACCAAATCATTCCAAGAAGTGACTAAATCAGGAGGTAAGGTGTTCAACCAATTCATAGTTCAACCCCTCAATGAGTAAGGGGACATTTTGATCCTCAGAGCCTCACACCTTGTAACTTGAACAAATCAGTTACATCCAAAAAGCACCAAAGATGTTAATGGGGGTCATCAGCAGCCATTCCACTTAATTACCCTTCAATTTGGAGTATTTGGAATATCACTGGTTTGAGCTCAAAATACTGAGCTTCAATAACAGGTCTCACTATGCATGATTATACCAACATAGGTATAACATAGTCCCTAATGGCTCTATTCTGGTCATCAACCATTGCTGCAATGTGTCGTGCAACATTGAACCTCACAACCATTTTCATAGCATTACGTTCAGCAGCTAATGCCGCAGTGTTTCCTGCTACATTGAGTTTAGCACCTTAACCCGAAAAATTCCTTCTTCTTGTCTAGCCATTTCCCTTCTTCTACTAGCACTAGAACATTAACTTCTCCTCCTATAGTGAAAAGTTCTTTCAAAATCGAGATCAAAAAGGATATTGTTCAAGAGGATTAGAGTTGTCCTCTTTGGACCTTCATGGATAACAAATAGGTTGTCAAGAATACCAACAAAAGAATACAACTCAAGAGTAGAAACAAGAATATCAAAAGTAATAAACAATTTTTAATGCCATTTAACAAAATTAAACAATTCGAGAATGATGCCAAAAACTTGATAAACAAATCGATATAGCAAACAGATAATTAACTTCAAAYGCTTAAGTATACGCGGTCTACAAGTAATATAGAATAAGTAAAGTATCGGTCCCACGAGAACTGATAATATGCAAATTGAATGTATATAAGTCCTACTAATTTGATTTTGAAATTAACCTAAAAGTATCSCTAGATTAAAATAAAGATATAAATTGATTCACCAAGTCAATAACATATAAGAACAAGAAAAGCCATCCAATTGATGAATATGAAGATAAGAAGTAAGATAGGATTAATGAATCTCCTAAGTTGTGATAGTTAAGCAACGTTGTAGGAAAGCTATAGCAATATCTAGCAGGAAAACCAAGATAATAAATGACCTCAACCCTTACGAGTTTGTTGGTCTTTGCTTCTTTTAATTAAGTGAAATCTCCTTCTAGTGCTACTTATGTAACACCCCCAAATTAAGAAACTCTATCCTAACCCAGGAGTGTCATCATTCACTCACTGATATGAATTTGCGGAAACTCAAAAGAATTTAAACCAAATAAGAAATATTTAATAATAAACAAAAACCATTCTAGTCAACAACCATCTTAATCTATAACCTTCATTTAAATTAACTTTAGGGCATCATTGTTTACYCATAAGCGAACTTCTCGCACCATTTGGCTACATATCACCTGAAATGCAAAAATGAGAGAAATGGAATGAGCTATAAAGCCCAGTAAGTAAATCTCATGCATGAATGCATGAACATGCCCTACATGTCATGAATTATAAAACTTCACATTCTCAATGAAAACTTTCAAATCATTTTCTTGTATAACCTTTCCCTTCAAAATCAAAAACTTTGTAAAAACCTTTCATTTTATTACATTCGTGAGCTCACTAGAGTCTAACGCCTAGCCATTAGGCTTGCAATGGGCCATTCTTATTTGCAACCCGATTACATTCCTACCGGTAGTACCGCAGAATGGTTAACATTCTTTCATTTCTTCACCTCCCTGAGTGAATCATTTTACCTACCCTCCCTGAGAGTAGGGTCGGATGCGACGGTGCCCACGCCCCATTTCCCACTCACATCCTTCATGGCTAGGTTTACACTCCTTTCCAAAAACTTTAACATTTTTCTGAACATGTTACAATTTATAAAATACATTCCCTTTCAAAATTTCATTTCCTAAACCATTCACTTCTCAATGTATGAATGGCTCATGCCAGGAACGATGTAGAACATAACTACATGCCCATGACATAAAATGCATACAACTGTATTTAATATACTATTCGTCATAAAAACRGTACAATATATGAAACACRTAAAAACATTCCACCAATCAACACATTTCATAACACAATCCCATACCGCCACCACATAACACCCAACAAAAGAGATAGGTAGGTATGGGGGTTTACTTGCATAGAATCTCATATTCAATAACAACAACACATATACATTAATGAGATGTGAGAGTTTACTTACATAGAAGTCATAGACAACACATCCACTTYACCACAAAGGAATTTAGAAGCATATATGCATTAATGGAATGTGAGAATTCACTTACGTAGAACTCAAATTCAATACACATTCAATTCACCTAAGAGCAATTTAATCGTAACAACATCACATATTCGTTAATGAGAATATGAGAGTTTACTTACCTGGAGTCCTTTACATTACAAGGTTCTTATTTAAGTCATGAAATGAAATCCTTCAACCGTTCTCAACGTTAAGGCACTCTAAACGACCTAATTTTGATTACAGAAGGAAAGTCCATTCAATATAACTGCCCTAACTTAGATATTCAGTGTTTATTCCAAGAGATTTGTCAATTTTTAATCATACTTAGTCCCCATATTACCAATTATCCGTCCTTTTAAGGGTACAATTTAAACTCCTTCGCTCGGGTATTAAACTTAATCTATGTTCTCCCACAATTTTACTTTAGGTTATAATTTTATAGGCCATAAATTTTAATATTAATTAATAATATTTTCACCTTTTAAGTCTACAAAGTCCAGGTGTTGCGGGGATGGTATTATATTCTCGGGCATGCGCTCAAGCGGCGCACGCAACAATACTAGGTGTCTAGGCGTCTGGGCGTCCAGGCGCCTGGGCGTTGGGGCGTCGGGCGCCTGGGTGCTGGGCACTGGGCGCTTGCTGGGCACTGGCACCAGGGCGCGGAGCTCCTGGATGCTTGCTGAGCGCCTGGTGCTAGAAGCCGGCGAACAGCCGGGCAAGAATCCATCCCCGAGCTGCCGCTAGTCCGAACACCCTCTTAGGGCAGAACGAAGGTGGCGAGCAGCCAAGGATRGACAATGCATAGCAACCCACAAGTCGAGCAAGTGGTGCAGCAGTGCGGACGTCCAGATCAGGTCGCGAGGGAGGAAGAAGAGGGAAGAGATGGCAGATTCTGGTGGCAAACTGCTTTGTCCAGGGTAGCTATGGCAAACTCCGATCAAGCAGAGAAGATAAAGATGGCAGATCTGGGCAGAGCGCTTCGTCCCGAGCAGCTACAGATTCTTCAGTCGCGATCGCGCACCTCTGGCGTGCAGCAACCCCGGCAGTGTAATCAAAAGCGGCGGCGAGCAGCAGCCGAGGATGGATGACGTGCAACAGCGAGGAGAGGCTGTGCGGGTCGCATTACCAATCTTCTCCGAGCAACTACAGATCTGATAGCAGATCTGGTCGCAGCTCCGAGAATCGAGCACTGGTGATGTGTGCTACAAGTGGCGTCCCTCTAGCACCAGCGTGGAAGTGATGGATCTGGCATAGAACTCCTGTGTAACGAGTAGCCTGTCGATTGCAAGCAGCGGCCACTTCAAGTGCCAGCTATGCGAGAAGGGAAGAGAAGAGGGAGAGAGGACAAAGAGAAAGAAAAGGCCATGACGAACGGCGTCGGGTAGGCAGAGGAGGAACTGCAGTGGTGGCRGCGAGAAGAGAAGAAGAAAGAGGTGGGTAGGGTTTGGGAGTAGCAATAGCGGCATAAAGGGGAGGAAGATGGAAAAGACTTAGGGTTCTTTTTCTTTTTTTTTTTAAAACTTGGTCCCTAACTCAAATCTTTCGGGCTTTCCCATCCGTAACTAATCCAAATCCTTAAATTAAATTCAACGGGCTTTCTTTCGATAAAAATCTAGTTTTTCGAATGAAAACGAATAAGCCCAACAAGTCGAGCCTCTAACCTACTAAGGRCTTTAATCCGACAAACATAATAATTTCGCACTTATTAAAGTACAATTAAAACATTAACCACATAGAATTTTATCGAACCCTAGTTAGCGCACAAATTCGCCTAATCAAACAGAAATTCATAAAAAGAAATCTCGAGTATTACAACTAAATTGAAGAATCCCCAGTTTCATACAAGTCTGAATAGATTTATGGTTAGCTATAAATTATTATATTATAATGGGTTATCATAAGACATCCCAAACCCATGTTCACTTGAATAGGTCCACTGCCTTCCACTTCCCAGTTTTTAGGACAGCTTGAATATATAACACCCTCAGATCAAAAACTATCCTAATTCAAAAATGTTACCAATTATTTTCACCTATATTGCGAAAATTGGGAAAAATAAAAATTTTGGATGTTATAATACAATGGCTTTACAAAATTTTCGGCAAAGTTTCCTTTGTAATATCAACATATTCCCCTGCATAAAATCAAAAAAATTTCAACATTTCTAATACTCCACGTATAATGAAATCATTTCAAACCCTAATAATATAATTTACCAATAAAATACTCATAAATTTAAAATCCAACGGAAGCTTTTAAAATAAAACGACTAAAAATTTAAGCATTTAATAAACTCATAAATCAATAAAAAATCTAATTAGCATAAATAACTCTTGGATATCAAAGTCAACTCCGCAAACGATCTCCTCACACCATCTGGCAAGTTACCACTTGAAACGTAAAATAAGGGAATATGAGGTGAGCTACTAAGCTCAGTAAGTAATTTCCATGCATTAATGCATGTATCATGCACTATACGTCATAAGTTCAAAAATTCACTTCGTCAAAACTTTCCAAAAATCTCTTTTCAAAATCGTGAGCTCACTTGGTGTAATGCCTAGCTATTAAACTCTACAATGGGCAATTATTATTTAGAACCGATAACATTCTACAGGTAGAACCGCAAAGCGGTTAACATAACTTTACTCTTTTCCTTTCACTTTCATCTCACAAGAGGTGAACATTACATTCTCTTCCACCCTACAAAAGGGTTAGGCCAAGTGTGCCGGTCCCCCACACCCTATTTCCTACTCGCATCTTTCATGGTTTCAAAATCTTTAATGTTTGAAAATCATTCTTCAATAAAAGTCACCTTTTTTCCAAACTTCATATTTTAAAACATTTGCATTCATGGATGTGTGATTATGCCATGGCAGAGAATGGCGCAAAATACTTAAGGCTATGGGCACATGAACATGGATCACATAAACTCTGAACTTAAATTTCCCAACATGTCATCGAGTAGAAATATTCACATACTTGAAATAAAATCATAAATCATATCACATAAAAACAATCCAATTATAACCAAAATACACATATAATAAAATAAATGGAATGGTGGAAATTTACTTACTTGAAGTCCTTAATAAATTTGCTTACTTTAAATCGCTAGTGGGGTTCCTTTGTTACCCACAACGTCAATGTGCCACAGTATCCTAATATTATTACGCAGACTATTCATCTGAATTTTTTTAACCCAATGCATTCATTTATTATAGGTTCTTACCATTAATATATTCATCATTTATCCTATTGGTGACATTAATCAATAATTTTCGAGTTTAAATTTCATGTCGATAATAATCGAACTACTAAGAGTATAAATAAATTTCGTGGCTCTATTAATGTATATGTTGTGTTGTTATAATTAAATTGCTCTTAGGTGAATTAAATGTGTATTGTATCTGAGTTCTATGTAAGTAAATTCTCACATTCTCATTAACGTATATGTGTTGTTGGTATAATTAAATTGCTCTTAGGTGAATTGAATGTGAATCTGAGTTCTATGTAAGTAAATTCCAAAATTTTTATTTAGTTATAATGTAAGTGTGTTGCTATTATGATTGAATCATCTTATGTGAATTGAATGCAAATTGATAATTGYTCTTATGTGTTATAATGTGATATTATTTTCATTATGTGAATTTTATTACTAATTGACATGTTAGAAATTTTAAGTTAAGGGTTCATGTGGTCCATGAGYATGTAAATTACAGTAGTTGCATAGTACATAATCATACATTCAAGAAAGGAAATGTTTTTAAAGAATGAAATTTGGAAAAGTAAATGTTTTGAGGAATGAAGTTTTTAAAGATGTTATTTTTATGATGAATGATTTCCAAACGTTAAGAATTTTGAAAAAAGGGGTGTAAAGCCAAAGCCATGAAAGATGTGAGTGGGAAATGGGGCGTGGGGACTAGCCCACCCAACTTAACCCTCTTGTAGTGTGGGAAATTCATGTATCATTCACCTCTTATGAGGTGATGTTCAAGAAAAGATTAAGTAATGTTAACCGCTTAGCGATTCTACCGATAGAAAATGTTATCGGGTTCCAAAGAATATTGGCCTACTGCAAGCTTAACGGCTAGGCATTACATCAAGTGAGCTCACGACTTTAAAGGAAGGGAAACATTTGAAAAGTTCTTACATTTTTTAAATGAAAGTTTTTATGAGAAAGTTTATGAAGTGGAAATGTTTAAAAAGCTTTTATTGACAAAGTGAAATTTTATAACTTATAACATATAAGGCATTATTCATATATTCATGCATGGGATTTGCTTACTGAGCTTAGTAGCTCACCTCATATTTCCCTATTTTAYGTTTCAGGTGATGATTAACCAGATGGTGCATGGTGATCATTTGGAAGCAAGCTTTGATACCTAAGAGTCGTTCTGTTAATTAAAGTTTTTATTTATATATGAACTTGTTGAACGTTTAAATTTTATTCCTTTATTATCAAAAGCTTTCGTTGAAATTTTAAATATATGAGAGTTAAGTTGGTAACATTCCCAGATTAGGGTAGTTTCTGATATGCAAGTGTTACAATTACAATACCCTACCCTATAAAATAAATTTCGTCATCAAAATTTAGAATTCACCAAAAATGTTGTTAGTTGTTTCCTCAATTCCTCAAAATTGTGCTCATAATCCAAAGTCCAGTGAAACTTCGTGTTCTTCCAGTCAAGTAGACTATGAGTGAAACAATTTTAGAAAATCCCTCTATGAACCTTAGTTAGTAGCTAGCTAACCCAGAAGAAACGATGAACCTCATTGACATTGGTAGGTGTTGGTCATTTCTAAACTATCACAATCTCACTGGGTCAACTAAAATACCTTCCTTGGCCATAATATGTCCTAAATATCACGTTGCCCTTATTATCCAACCAAAATTCACACTTCTTAAATTTGACAAAAAGTTTCTCTACTCTAAGTATCTAAAGTACCATCCTCAAGTGATATTCATGCTCTTCCCTAGATCAAAAACAAACCAATATATCGTCAATGAAGACAGTGATTAACTGATCCAAGTACTTCTTAAAATTCGATTCATCAAATCCATAAATATAATAGATGCATTGGTTAAATTAAAAGGAATCCCTAAAAATTCGTAATGTCCATACCAAGTTCAAAAAGCGATAATTGGAATGTACTCTTCTCGACTCTCTATTGATGGTAGTCAAATTGCAGGTCAATCTTAGAAAAATGTCTAGCATTTTGAAGTTGATCAAACAAATCATCAATCCTAGGCAATGAGTACCTATTCCTTATCGTCACCTTGTTGAACTCTATGCCATTTATACATAAATCCTAGTGGATTCATCCTTCTTCTTCTCGAATAACATAGGTGCTCCCATGGTGAAAAACTAGGTACACAATCATAAATCCATTAGCAGGACTAGTTTCCCAACCAAATTTCATGAACATTCTTGAAATATTAAAAGAACACTAGATTTGTCAATGGTATTTTAACCTCCATTAATCACACTTTGGCCCTTTATAATTATGAAAGATCTGTAAACCCTATTCTATATATTTGATAACTTACATATAYAACCACTTCATAAATGGCATTAGATCCACACTAACATATTTGTTCAATGGATTCTAATTCCTTTCCTCAAAACTTACAGCAGAAAARCATCTTAATCTCCTTAAATACAAATAAAATCAGATTAACTTCTTAAAAAAAAAGTCAATAATCTCTGAACGAATAAAAATCCAACCTAAGTATCCTATCATYAAAATCAAAATCGAAGCCTTATAGTCCAAAATCTAATCACAAATTTGTTCTCAATTTCTTTCAGCATCTTGGAATCGAAAACTACATACTATTTACCCCTACTTATGGAAATTACTTTGTTTAAAGATCTATCCCAACCAAAGTTGGACCTATTCAAACGAACCAAGAACTCCTTCAGCATTGTCCAAAGAAATTCAATAGCTTACTTATCAAAGATTATCCATCCAACCTRGCTAATCAACTTGTAATTGCTCAACMTTTACTTTAACAARACTTTTGAATCAAGAGAGAGAAGTCTCACATTTTAAGCATTTAAACAATACTTCAATGTAGAGTAAGTATCCCACTCCTAACAAAAAGATTTCCCTCAGAAACTTTGTCCGACAAACACTTTTTCCTAAATTTGACATCAAATTTAGATTCTTGACAAATTTAAATTCGTCTCGTGAATATGTAAGAAATGACATTTACGATTCTATTTTGACATTACAAATGGAACGTAACGCCTCTTGGTAAAAAATGAACCTTCAAAATTCCAAACCTAAACAAGTTGGTCCTTATAAGAAATGAACATTAAATACCAATTAATAACTCAAATTGAAACATAAACCTTACCAGATAGTCTTGGAAGAAACGCTTGTGGCATGACCTGATACCCATATACATTTCATGAATTTATAAATATATTTCTTCTAAAGTTTGCAGAATCGTTTTTAAAAATCTAAGCTTTGATGCCAAATCTGTAACACCTTCAGATAAAAAATTATCCTAACTTGGGAATATTACCAATTACCTTCACCTATATTGTGGAAATTGGGAAAAATAAAAATTTTGGATATTGTAATACAAAGGTTTACAAAACTTTCTGTAGAGTTTCTTCTATAGTATTAACATATTCCCCCTGTATAAAATCAAAAAATTCACACCCAACATTTCTAATACTCCACATATAATGAAATCACTTCAAACCCCAATAATATAATTTACCAACAAAATACTCATAAATTTAAAACCAGCGGAAGCTTTTCAAATAAAATAAATAAAATTTTAAGCATTTAATAAGTTCATAAATGAATAGAAAATTTAATTAGCATAAATGACTCTTGGATATCAAAGTCARCTCCCCAAATGATYTCCTAACACCATCTAGCTAGTCATCACTTGAAACGTAAAATAAGAGAATATGGGGTGAGCTACTAAGCTTAGTAAGTAAATCCCATACATGAATGCCTGTATCATGCACTATATGTCATGAGTTCAAAAATTTACCTTGTCAAAACTTTCCAAAAACTTCTTTTTCAAAATCCTGAGCTCACTTGGTGTAATGCCTAGCCATTAAACTCTACAGTGGCCAATTATTATTTGGAACCCGATCAAATTCTGTCGGTAGAATCGCAAAGCGATTAACATTACTTTAATCTTTTCCTTTCACTTTCATCTCGCAAGAGGTGAACACTACATTCTTTTCCACCCTACAAAAGGGTTAGGTCGGGTGCACCGGTCACCCACACCTATTTCCCACTTGCACCTTTCATGGTCTAGACTTTATACCCTTTTTCAAAATCCTTAACGTTTGAAAATCATTCTTCAATAAAAGTCACCTTTTTCCAAAGTTCATACTTTAAAACATTTGCTTTCATGGATGTATGATTATGCCCATGGCAGAGAATGGTGCAAAATACTAAAGGCTATACGCACATGAACATGGATCACATAATCTCTAAACTTAAATTTCCCGACGTGTTATCAAGTAGAAAAATAAAACCATAAATCATATCACATAAAAACAACCCAATTATAACCAAAATACACATGCAATATAATAAATGGGAATGTGGAAATTTACTTACTTGAAGTCCTTAGTAAATTTGGTTACTTTAAATTGCTAGTGGGGTTCCTTTGCTGCCCACAACGTCAATGTGCCACAGTATCCTAATATTATTATAAAAAGAATATTCATCTAAATTTTTTTAACCAAATATATTCATTTAGTACAGGTGTTCACCATTAATACATTCATGATTTATCCTATGGGTGACATTAACCAATAATTTTCGAGTTTAATTCCATGTCGATAATAATTGAACTACTAAGAGTATAAATAAATTTCATGGCTCCTAATCATACTTAAAACAACAATAATAATTATAATACAATCATAATATACATTATTTTGTCATACAAACTCTAAATTTCATATTAAATGATATTCCAATGTATTTCTAGAAACATATTATCCTTTTACTTTATCATATTAACTTAAATTTTAAATTAAACATATTCCGTATTTTTCTTTAATTATTATTATATAATACAAAACCTCGGCCATTCAAATAATTTAAACAACCAAACTAAGGATTCACTTTGAATCCTGAACCTTAGGTATGGTATCGACAGTAAAGCGTAAATGTGTCAATCGCACTCAGGAAAAAGGTGTGCTCTGGGCGTGCGAACGGACTGCGAACAATAGCCCCCAATCATGAACGTGCGACGTGAGCAAAACTGGTTCAAGAAAGACGCACGGTGCCTGGTCACCTGGTCACCTAGTCACCTGGGCATCCTCTGTTCTAGTCAAGTGGCAAACAGCAGAGGAAACCAGCCTCCGAGCTGATTGACTAGCAAAGAAGACTATAACAACTCTAGCAGCTTCAATAAGTGACGATCGAAGATCTGGCATCCTTTTCGAGCGACACGTGGGATCTTAGTCGAATCGACGTGCAGTGGTGARCAGGTCAGCAAGCTGGTCCAAGCAGCATCCGAGCAAGACATATCTTGGTTGCGAATGGTGGATCTACGAGCGGTTGGCCGTGTGAAGAGGCAATGCACGGCGATTAGCTTGGA
This sequence comes from Rhazya stricta, assembly GCA_001752375.1. Lineage (NCBI taxonomy): Eukaryota > Viridiplantae > Streptophyta > Magnoliopsida > Gentianales > Apocynaceae > Rhazya > Rhazya stricta. Next base: position 50,615 of record MEJB01000064.1, read on the forward strand.
GACAAGGAGAGAGAGGAAGAGAAAGGGAGGAGAAGAAAGGGAGAGGAAACTAGTGTCTAAGGCAGCACCAGTCAGGCAGAGGGAGGAGGCAGCAAGAGGTGGCGGCTAAGGTTAGGGTTAGGGCTTGGGGAAGAAGATGAATAGTCATCTTCTCGTCAACCCAATTTATAATTATTTTTAAAAAATCTAACTTAATCCTAACCAAAATTCCTTCGTGGGCCATTCTTGTTCCTTAACCAACTAAGCCCAACTAAATTAAGATCTATTAGTTTTCTGCTGGCCTAATCGAACTCTAATTCTGGTKTTAGGTTTGAATAAAAAGAAAACGGACTCTAAGGGGTCAGGCTTAAATTAATTAATTAAGACTTCTAATTAAATTAAAATAATAAAAGCTTCACATTTAAATAAATATACTTACACATTAATGTAAAAAAATAATAAATCTGAGAAATAATAATTTATTTCTAATTGGCATATCAAACGTTACGGCTTCCAGGTCCTTTTGCTGCAAAATAATTAAATCACTAATAATCATGAATATAATCTAATTAGAGGATTAAATATAACTTATATAATTATATAAAGTTCGTAAAAATGAAAAATAAGTCTCGGGTATTACAAAATATCTAATCTGAATGATCAGTAAATAATATATATGAACACCAAAATATCACTCAAGTAAAACCCACAAGATATAGCATTTACTCCTCAACAAAGCATTTAATAACAACACAACATAGGTTCAACAAAAATCTTAGCTTTTATAAATTTAGCTCATGTTCACAACCAAGATAAAACGAAAATATATAATAGATTCCTCCATGAAATACTACGTAAAGAAAAGAGGGTACAAAGTTATRCTATAACAAGGTAAAGACAAGCCTTGCTGTAGCAAAGTGAAGAGTCCCCCTTTTTGGTTGAACGTTGAACTCTCTATGTCTTTAAAAGCTTAAGCTTTTTCTTATGTGTAGAAACCTCCTGCAACTTCTCTATAGGAATAAAATTGAATGAAGTATGAATGTCTTCTGTAATCCTCGGGATTTTACTTTTATGAATTTTGTTTGATCTTGTGAATTTGTGTGCCAACTAGGGTTATAAATTTGCTATGTGGTTAATATTTTAATTGTACGTTTAATAAGTATGAGATTATCGTGTTAATCGAATGAGGGTCTTTGGTTGGTTAGAAGCTCGACTTGTTGGGCTTATTCGTTTCTCAGTCGGAAACTAGATTTTTAACGAAAGRAAAAGCCCGTAAAATTTAATTTATGGATTGGATTAGTTATGGAGTGGAAGGCCCGAAGGATTTGGGTTATGGCCTAAGTTTAAAAGAAATTTAAAAAAAGGGCAAGGGGAAACTATAATACCCAGGATTTTACTTTTATGAATTTTGTTTGATCTTGTGAAATTATGTGCCAACTAGAGTTGGAAATTTGCTATGTGGTTAGTATGTTAATTGTACGTTTAATAAGTATAGAATTATCATGTTAATCGAATGAGGGTCCTTGGTTGGTTAGAGGCTCGACTTGTTGGGTCTAATYGTTTCTGTCTGAAACTAAATTTTTTATGGAAAGAAAATCCCATTAAAATTTAATTTAATGAATTGGATTAGTTATGGAATGGAAGGCCCGAAGGACTTGCATTACGGCCCAAGTTTGGAAGAAAAAAGAGAAAGAAAAAAAAGAAACAAAAGAAAAGGTGGGAAAAAACGCTAAATCTTCTTCTTTCTGCCCAAACCCTACCTGCCGCTGCCCTCACCCCCAGAAATTCTACCTCTCACACTGTCTTTTTCTCCCTCAGCTGCCGCCATCCTCTGTTCTCATTGCTTTAACCGTCGTGGTAGCCAGTCGAGGCCGGAGCTCGCACATCGCTCGTCGCTGTGGCTTATTGCTCGCCCTCGTTGTTCAACTTCTGCACGACTACTCGATCGAAGTTGCTAAAATTGTCTGCAGCTTTCTCTGCATGCGGTACTCGACTGGAGATTGACTCATCGGCTGCCTGAAGACTGGATTTCTAGTAAAGCTCCTCTCTCTGCTCGTCGATCTCCAACCTTGCCTGTAGTTGCTCCGCCCAAATTCGAAACGAACCATCAGATCCAGTAGCTTGGAGCACTCTGCTCCACGATATGGCCAGGCCAAGACTGTCGCTGCTCTCTGATTGCCCGCTGTGGAGTTCCCAACTGCCCAGATCTTCTCCCTCGCTGTCCGTGCCATCGCCGCTTCTTTGCTAATCTGGTACGCACAGGTGCCGTCACCATGATCAGTGCGATCGTAACTGGAGTTTCCCATAGCCACTTTAGATGAAGCGGTTCACCAGCCAGATCTGTCATTTTCCTCTTCTTTGCCCAACCGAACGAGCACTCGTGTAGAGATCGCTGCTCGGCTGCACCAGCATTCTCCCTCGCTGTGCGCTTGCTGTTGCCGTGACCAGTGCTGTCCAAGCGCTGGTGTCCGTCCTAGTTAGCTATGTTCGGCCAGGAGCAGGGACCTGCAAAAGCAATGGGCACCCAGCAAATGCTTAGGTGCCYAGCAGGCACCTAGGCGACCGAGAGCCCAGACGCCCAGGCGACCAGGGCTATTGTGCACGGCGCAATGCCACTTTCGCGACACTTGGATTTTGTTGACATAAAAGGTGAAAATATTACTATTCGATGTTGMGAATTTATAACCTATGTAATTATGTTCTAAAGTGAAATTGTGCGAGAACATAGATTTGGTTTAATGCCCAAGCTAAGGAGTTTAAATTGTACCTTTAAGAATGTGATGATTTGGTGACATGAGAATTAAGTATGGGCTAAAAAATTTACAAATGACGTTCATAGAATAAACATTGAATATCTGAGCTTGGACAATCGTACTAAATGGACTTTCCTTCTGTAATCACAATTAGGTCGTTTTCGAACGCATTGATGTTGAGAATGGTCGAGGGATTTCGCGTTTCAATTTAAATAAGAACATTTAACGTAAAGGACTCCAAGTAAGTAAATTCTCACATTTCATTAACGCATATGTATTGATGTATCTAAATTCCTTTAGGTAAATTGAATGTGTTGTATATGAGACTCTATATAAGTAAATCTCCATACCAGCCTACCTCTTTCGCTGTGTGTTATGTGGTGGTATATGGGATTGTGTTATGAAATGTGTTGATTCTGTGGAATGTTTTCATGTGTTTTATATTTTGTACAGTTATTATATAGAATGGTATTTTAATACAGTCTTATGTATTTCATGTCATGGGCATGTAGTATAATATTTTACATCATTCCTGGCATGAGCCATTCATACATTTAGAAAGCAAATGGTTTAGTAAATGAATTTTGAAAGGGAATGAATTTTATAAATGTAACATGTTCAGGAAAATGTTAAGATTTTTGAAAATGAGTGTAAACGTAGCCATGAAAGATGTGAGTGGGAAATAGGCCGTGGGAGACGAGCCCTGTAACACCCACAGATTAGGAACTGTCGTAAGYTGAGAATATTACATTACCTTACTCATGGAACAATCAACTACTCTAGGAAATAAAAGAAGTCTTAACCCTTGTCAAAGATTTTATAAAAATTTGATAGAGTTTCCTCGGTAATTTCAATAACTACCCCCTGCATACATTCAAAAAGTTCTCAACATTTTCAAACACCCATTCATAACATACACTCCAACCCAAATAAATATCCAACRTAAAGAGTAATGTGCTCGAAAAATCCTATACCAACCCAACAATTATTCAAACTGAAATTTGAAGAACCTAAAAGAATTTAAAAACACAATCAACTAAACCAAATAAGAAATATCGTAATGATACACAAAAATCATTTTAGACAATTAATTATCTATCTTATTCAATAAAATTTATTTAGAATATACTTCAGGGTATCTTGGTTTGCACACAAGCAACCTCCTCGCACCATCTGACTGCACATCATCTGAAATGCAAATGAGAGAAATGGAACGAGCTATAAAGACCAGTAAGTAAATCTCATGCATGAATGCGTGAACATGCCCTACATGTTATGAATTATAAAATCTCACTTTCTCAATGAAAACTTTCAAATCATTTTCTTGTAACCTTTCTGTAACACTCCCAGATTAGGAACCTTATCCTAACCCAGGAATGTCCCCACTTACTCACTGACACGAATTTGCGGAAGCTCAAAAGAATTAAAACCAAATAAGATATACTTAATAATAAACAAAAACCATTCTAATCAACGACCATCTTAATCCATAACATTCATTCAAAATAACTTTAGGATATCTTGGTTTGCCCACAAGCGACCTCCTCGCACCATCTAGCTAAACATCACCTGAAATGCAAATGAGAGAAATGGAATGAGCTATAAAGCCCAGTAAATAAACCTCATGCATGAATGCATAAACATGTCCTACATGTCATGAAATTATAAAACTTCACTTTCTCAATGAAAACTTTCAAAATCATTGTCTTGTATAACATTTCCATAAAATCTTTCCTTTCAAAATGCAAGAACTTTATAAAAACCTTTCATTTCATTACATTCATGAGCTCAATGAGTGTAACGCCTAGCCATTATGCTCTGAGTGGACCATTCTTATTTGGAACCCAATTTCATTCCTACCGGTAGTACCGCAAAGCGATTAACATTTTTTCATCTCTTCACCTCCCCGAGGTGAATCNNNNCCGTTACTAATATAAATCAAACCCGAAATCACCCAATTTCACTATTTTTACCCGGGAATACTTTCTATTTAAATTCAATCCCCATTCATTGGAGAAGTTTTTTTTATACTTGATAAAATTTTTACTTTCTAATGATAAGTGAGAAAAGGTTTTCTTTTGATGAGATTTTGGAGAGGATTGGTATCAGCCGGTGTTGGCTGCTGGGAGGAGGGAACGGAGTGGCCTATGGAACGGAAAGGTGGAGAAAAAGAGAGGGAGAGAGGAGAAGAGATGCCTACGCTTGCGATGAGGTAGAGAGATAAGAGCCCGTGCCACCGAATCCACCTGGTCCGGGCTGTCCGGCGGTTGAAAGGTCGCTGGTCCCACGAAGTACTTCGGAACCCGCCTAGACGGGGATCTTATAGGATCCGCGCTTGTCCACCGGGTTCTGGGGTGGGCCGCTGGAATTCTCCCGGATCTGCGGGACGCGAATCTAGGCGGTTCGTGGTTCCGGGGCCGGGGCCGGTTTCTTTTGGCCTAAAATCAAACTCCAAATCCATTTTTAGATTTGAATAAGAAGAGGATGGGTTCTAACGGGTCAAGTATAAATTAATTAACTAAGACTTCTAATTAAAGTAAAGTAACAAAATTTCACATTTAAATAAACATACTCACATATTAACGCATAACAAATAATAAATCAATAAAATAATTATTTTTTTCTGATTGGCACATCAAACGTTACGGCTTCCAAGTCCTTTTGCCGTAAATTAATCAATTTACTAATAATCATGAATACAATTGAATTTGTGGATTAGAATATAAATTGTATATATATATATATATATAAAGTTTGAAAAGAAAAATAGAAATTAAATTTCGGGTATTACAGGTGTGCTCGACCTGACTCTCTTGGAGGGTAGGGAAATGTAATGTTCACCTCTTTGGAGGTGAAAAGATGAAAGRAAAAAGTAATGTAATGTTAACCGCTTTGCAGTTCTACTGGTAGAAATGAATCGAATTCCAAAGAATAATGGCCCACTGCAGAGCTTAATGGCTAGGCGTTATACTCAATGAGCTCACGAATGTAATGAAATGAAAGGTTTTACAAAGTTCTTACATTTTGAAGGGAAAAGACTTTATGAAAAGATTATGAAATGGAAATGTTTAGAAAGTTTTCATTAAGAAAGTGAGATTTTATAATTCATGACATGTAGGGCATATTCATGCATTCATGCATGGGATTTACTTACTGAGCTTAGTAGCTCACCCCATATTTCCTTATTTTACGTTTCAGGTGATAATTAACTAGATAATGCATGGAGATCGTTTGGGAGCAGGCTTTGATACCCAAGAATCGTTCTGTTAATTAAGTTTTTATTTATTTATGAACTTGTTGAACGTTTAAATTTTATTCCTTTATTGTCAAAAGTTTCCACTGAAATTTTAAATATATGAGAATGAAGTCGATAATATTCTCGAATTAGGGTAGTTTCTAATATAGGGGTGTTACGTCTTCTCTTTCCTCATCTATGACTTCTTAATATGTTGCCCTACTTTTTGTCCAAAAAGTAGGGCACATGTCGTCATCTCAATRGTCAATTATATCCACTTGTCTTTCTTGTTTTCTTTTTGCTTYGCCAAGTGTAGATCCCCTACTTGTGGATTCTTTTAGTGCTCTCCACATGTCTTCATCTTATTGGCCAATAGGACTTCTTTTATGTAACACCCCCAGATTAGGAAYCTAATCCTAACCGGGGAATGTTATGTYATTCCACTCGCAAATAATCGACTATCATTTAAAACTCAACATTTATTTAAAAATAAAGACAGCGGAAGTCTCAACAATTTAAACCATTCAAAAATGAAGACAGCGGAAGCTTCAAGAATTTAAACCATTCAAAAATAATACATCTTATTACATAAATCGATTCGAAAACTAGTTCCCAGGTATCGTAGCTCGCTCACAAGCGACCTCTTCGCCCCATCTGGTTACATATCATCTGAAATGACACATAAGAAAATGAATGAGCTAAAAATCCCAGTAAGTAAACTCATGCATGAATGCATGAACAAGTTCTACATGTCGTGAAATTTTAAGGTTTCACTTTTTAAATGAAAATCTTTTCAAACATTCCCTTTTCAAAATTCCTTTACAAAACATTCCCTTCAAAATTCACTTGCAGTAAAAACTTTCCATTTCCTTTCGTTCCTTTACTTTTCCTTTTTCTCTTCACCTCCCAAAGGTGAATCATTACACCCCTCCCAGAGGGTCGGTTCGAGTGCGTCGGTCCCCCACGTCCCATTTCCCACTCACATCCTTCATGGCTACGTTTACACTTCTTTTCAAAAACTTTAATATTTTCAAAACTTTACATTTTCCTTTAAAATTCCATTTCCTAAACCATTCACCTTCTAAGTGTGTGAATGGCTCATGCCAAATGTGATGTAGAATTCTAACTACATGCTCATGACATGAAATGCTTATATCCGCATATAACATAACATTCAACAAATAGTACAAGATATGAATGATAATAGCATATCATTTGACATAAAAGTGCTACAGGATACGAACACATTAACATTCCTCACAATTATACACACATCATCATACAATCCCATACACAACATATTCGAGCAACCAAAACAGTTCAATCACATTTATTCATAACATTAATGAGATGTGAGGATTACTCACATAAATCTCAGATTAAATAACAATCACACACATACGTTAATGAGATGAGAGGATTACTTACATAAATCTCAGATTAAATAACAATCACACACA
>MEJB01000064.1:58533-70786 GCA_001752375.1 Rhazya stricta
TAGCTACACAATTCGGGCTTCTCTGGGCTGCTGTGTGCGTTCACAGCCTACATAGGGCCGGAGCTGGCACTGGGCGTCAGGCGCCTGTGGCCTGTCGAGCATGGACGCCGGACGGCGCGCTGGGCGCTGGTGCTGCAGGGCCGCCCACTTTGCAACTTGCGATACTGGGCGCCCTGCTGGCTCTGGGCACCCTCAGCAACTGGTGAACAGCCAGCAAAAGACAGTCAATAGAACGGCCTACAACAGGCCTGTTTCGCCGGCGGAACTCCGGCGAGCAAGAAGTCCGCCTGATCTGGGTCGCGAAGCAGGCAGCGTGGGCGATAGTGCTGGTCACCGCAGTCGTCGAGTAGAGGAGACGATGAACGGCAGGTCTAGCTGCAAGGCAGAACGTCCAAGCGGCGCGAACAACAAGAAAGACGGAGAAGTGACATCCAACAGCAAGGGATCTGGCTTCGGATCTGGAGGCGGACCGCTTCGCGTTGGTTGGCGCTGGCACGAACCTCAGATCGTCAATCCAAGTAGAGGGAAGTCGGCAAAGAGGCTCGGGGAGGAACGGGCGATCTCCCTTGTGCGCCTCGCACAGCCTCAGCGACGCGTGGTGCGAGCGGCATTCGAGCAGCGGCGTGGTCTAGTGCGGCGGCCGATCACAAGTCTTGGCAACCAGTGGCCACTTTAAGCGTCGGCAGTGGAGGAAGGGGAGAGAGAAGGAGAAACAAGGGAAAACCACGACAAGCAGCATCGGGTCAGGTAGAGGGGAAACGGTGGTGGCGGCGACGGCGGCTGGAGGAAGAAGATGAAGGGTTCTAGGGTTTTTCTTTTTTCTTTTCTCCTCTTTTTCTTTCTTTTTATTTTCTTATATATTTTCTTTTCTCTTTTTTAATTTATATTTTGGACCGTAATCCAAACCCGTCGGACCTTCCCATCCAAATCTAACCTAAAATCCATAATTTTAATATAACGGGCTTCCCTTCAATAAAAAGCCCAACTTCCGACTAATAAATAAGTAGGCCCACGAGTCGAGCCTTTAACTAACGATAATTCTTATTCGACATGGACAATATTTTCGTACCTATTAAACGTACGATTTAAAAAAAATATTGATCATATATAAAATGTCCAACCCTAGTTGGCATAATTTYACGARATTAAATAAATATTCATAAAAGTAAAATTCGGGGTGTTACATTTTACTTTACTCTTTTCCAACTGTCAATGTTCCAACAATCCTCCTAAACTCATTATTTTGCCTCTGTCTAAGTATCTGAATAAACTCTTGGTGGAGTCCATCATTGACATAAATTAAGCATTTTGGCTTAATAATTTCAACTAATTCCACAATATCACACTTGTCAAGTGTAAAGCCACTTAATCACACTAAACAAGATTATAAGGCAAAATGGCACAAAATGGTGCAATGCCAAATCAAAACAGGTGTGACAAGATAGAAAAATACAAGAATAATCAGTGGGTTTTCACCCACATTCCTCATTCAAAGACCACTTTCCCTATGTGTTTTGCAGTATTATGGACTATTAACGACTTCCCGGCATACATCATTCTTTCCGGTTGGGACATCAAAAAAGGTTTGCCTGTCCATGTTTTGGTTTTGGTACACATTAGAATGTCTAAACCATGGTGGAAAATATTGTTTCCTGAGACATTGTCTATTTTGGTAACTTGAACATCCCCACAGGCATGACAAGCACAACTGCAATGGAAAATCAGAGTGGAGAGTAGCACAAACTATGGTAATTTGGATGATGCACTAGCTCAATTAACTGGTGAACAAAGAGTGCATGATAAGGACGATAAAAATGTTCCATCAACTAAAGGGGGGAGTAAAAGAAGTATGTTCGGATCTTTACCATATTGGAGGACAAATTTGATTCGACATTATCTTGATTTAATGCATATTAAGAAATGTTTGTGACAATATTTTAAGTACATTGTTGAATATTGAGGAGAAATCCAAGGAAAACTTGAAATTGTGACTAGACCTTCAAAGGTTAGGCATAAGAAGAAAGTTTCACCCGCAAGAACTTCTAAATGGAGTTTGCGAGGCCACTTCTCAGAATTTTTCAAGTGAAGAGGCCCACAATAGAGTTTGCAAGGCCACCCATCTTAAGTCCAACTAAGGGGAAGATCMAAATATCCAACCAATTCTACAGTAACCTGGGACGTTTATGTTGACCATAGAGGACAGTAACGAAGGGCCCAACKTATACATCCCAAACTCATCATCATGGCAGACGAGAAATCTATCGTCAGTCTGTAGAATCATAAGAAGGGGGTCTTGTAGGGATTCGGAGCTAGCCACGGTAATGTGCAGAAACAAGAACAAATTACAAAGGGAGAAAATAAAGCAAGAAGGATTAAATGTGTAAAAGAGGGAAATTTATTTTAAAAGAGGAACTTTGTTCCGATTGGAGAAACTGGAGCGTGGGCCTATGCAAAGAGGCCAGCTAGCAATATCCCTAGAAGGATAATTATGGCTATTTGTGGCGAAAAGGAATGGGTTTGCTAGTTTCTAAAAAATATGTCAAATCAGCTTTGTTGATAGACCTGCAACGCATTTAATATGTGTCAAAGGCCAATCTACATCAGGAGTTCTTATCTTCTCAACTCATAACCAATGAGATCAGAAGTGGTGGTATATGTCAACATGCTTTCTGGTGGTGGCACCTCCCTTTGGCAAATTTCCAACGAGCTGTTCGGTGGCGGCAATGATTTCTACCTGTTATATCTTCGGCAATCAATTACAGCAGCGGCAACGATGTGTCATCATCGGAGATTACGCAATCGACCCGGACCGTTACATTATTGCAGGACCAGTGAATGGAACCTCCTCAAAATGACACAGCACGAGCCTAAAGCTTTGACGTCGCCAATCTTGTTAAAGATGAGTAAAAGGAGAGAGTCCGGTGGCGGCGATGAGCAGAGTTTGAACGGCGATACGACGTTCTGGAGGTTGTAGATTTCCATGATGCTTGGGATCGATCTGTAGGCCTACCTGAAGAATTCTAAGGTCCATCTCCAGGCTCCATCAAGGGCCGTTGAGTTCTGCAGCACCTTCACAGTCCGAAACAAATGCGACATTTTTGCTGCTTTACTCCTAATAGATGAGATTGAAGTGAGGTTGAAGAAGACCGACCATAATAGTGGGCGACTGATGGCCATAGTGATGACTCCATGAGTATGGGCCTAATTCTTGGGCTCTTTTTTTCTTTTTTCCTTGTAGCTTTGGAGGTTGGGCTTGGGAACATTTTGTTTTTCCTTCTTGGGCAGCGTTTGGAGCTTGGGCTTGAGCTTGGACTTGGGTATCAACTCTTTTTCTTCGTTCCTTTTGGACCACAAATTTGCTGGCCGGGGCAGCACTTTTTTTTTTTTTTTTTTTGCAATTTTGTTCACTCTTTGTTTTTTAATTACATTTTTTCCCTTTTTGTAATTTTTTTGTTTTTGGCAGTCCCCTTTTGACACCTTTTCCATCACTTTTTCTTTTTTTTTTCAAAATTATTATATTAATTTTTCTTTGATCGAATTTTTTTTAAGGTTGTACAGTTTTGAATTTTTTTAAAAACTCTCACTTTGAAGCACAAGCTTCGAGGCTTCAACTTTGAGCTAAGGAGAGAGGTCATCTTCTACTTCAAGTTAGGCAAACACTAAGGAAAGGCTTCGATTTCAGGCCAAAGATGCCAACACTAAAAGGAAAGGTTTTGATTTCAAGCCATAGATACCAACACCAAGGAGAGGCTTCAATTTCAATTTAAAGATACCAACTTGGAGCGAGGATAGACTCTAATTTCAAGCCATGAAGTATCAACTTGGAGGGAGGAGAGTCCATTTCACACCAGAACTATTAAACATATCCACTTTGAAGGCTTCAATCTTAAATCTTAAATTTCTTTAATATTTTAATTTTTTATAGGAGGAGAATCGATTTACACCATCACTACGATGGACATTGAGTTTGTAGGCTTTAACTTTAAGCCTTTAATTTCTTTGAGGTCCTAATTTATTGTAAGAGGAGGATCGATTTATACTATCACTACGAAAGACATCAACTTTRAAGGCTTCAATTTCAAGCTTTAATATGTCTTCAATGTCCTAATTTGTTGTAAGAGAGCCTCGATTTCAGACTATTGCTGGATGTCAACTTTGAATGATTTGTGAAACATTTGATCTGCTGTAATAAGCAAAGAAATGATATATTATTAAAGATATAATTGAAATTAGATGTTTATTTAAGCTGCTTACGTATCTAAAGAAGAAATCAAGTCAAACGTAKTTCATCTTTATATAATTTGAACTTGTAGTTTAAGCTTGTGCAATTGAAGAGCAATTAGAAGTTTTATAGATAGTTTTTAACTCTTATCAAGGAATAATATGCAGTTTAGGCTCATGCACTAAGGAGYATCTTGAGTTTTTTTTTTTTTAGGCATTCAAATAATTGTAACTCTTATTAAGGAGTACGTGTAGTTTAGTCTCATATGCTAAGGAGCATTTGTTTTTGTTAGCATTGAATATTTGGCTTTAAATTTTGAGAAAAAGTTGCCCCCACTTTAATATTTGGTTGGCTCTTTGATATGAATTCTCAAGTTAGATTGGCAAGGATGCTTATTTTCATATCATGAGAAGGGGTAGTTAATTTTTCAAAAGTTTTTGGTTGAATGCCTTTAATGTTATATTGAAGATCCCATTGTATGCTTTTGATAAACATCTCAATCAAAGAAGTCTCACAAAGTTGATCTCTATAATTTAGACTCAGTTTCCTCTATCGATTGATAAATTCAAATGATAGGTTCATCATTCTACTATTGAATTTGGCTTAATTCAAGCATAACAACAGTTTTTTGAGTGCTATAAAATCAATTCAGAAATTCCTGCTCGAGTTTACTCCAATTATTAAATTGATCCAGGAATAATATTCGTATACTAATCAAAAGCATTACCCTTAAACGATCTAACAAATTGCTTAACAAGTATATCGCCTTTAGTCCTTGCATTATTACATGCTTCAACAAAGTGAGCTATATGTTGCTTTGGATTTCCCTTACCGTCAAGTTGTTGAAGTTTGAGAGATTGATAACTAACTGGCATTTAAAGATTACGTATCCTTTTAGTATATGTGTAACACCCTTAGATTAGGAACTGTCCTAAGTGGAGAGTATTACTGACCTTACTCATAATTATATCAACTATTGTATGAAAGAAAAGAGAGCTGAACACTTGTCTAAAACGTTTTATAAAACTWTCGACAGAGTTTTCTCTAATTTCAGTAACTACCCCCGGTATATATTTAAAAGGTTCTCAAACATTTTCAATACCCGTAAACTACATGCATTTCAACCCAACAAACATCCAATATAGTAAATAATGTATTCCAATAATTTTTTACCAATCTAACATTTACTAAAATTGAAATTTGCGAAACTTGAAAGAATTTAAAGAACGATTAGGTAAACCAATAAAGGAATATTATAAACAATATATAAATCCTCTTTAGTCAACCATTTATTTTATTCATTAAAATTTATTTAAATAACACTTCCGGATACCAAAGCTTACCTACAAGCAACCTTCACGCACTATCTGGCTATACATCACCTGAAATGCAGAATGAAGGAAATGGAATGAGTTATAAAGTTCAATAAGCAAATCTCATGCATGAATGTATGTGAAATGCACTATATATTACAAATTTATAGTTCATTTTCTCAATAAAACTTTCTGAATACTTTCATAAAATTTTCATTTCAAAATGTAAGAAGTTGTAAAAACCTCTCCATTTCATTAAAGTCGTGAGCTCACTTAGTGTAATGCCTAACTATTAAGCTTGCAATGGGCAATTATTCTTTGGAACCCGATCACATTTTCTATCGTAAAACCGCAATACGGTTAACATCACTTAATTTTTCCTTTCATCTTTTCACCTCCCAAGAGGTGAACTTTACTTATCTCCCTACCCTACAAGAGGGTTAAGTCGGGTGCGCCGGTTCCCCACTCCTCATTTTCCACTCACATCTTTCATGACTAGGTTTACACTTCTTTTCAAAATCTTGTCATATTCTTGATAATAATTCATTGATAAAATTTCATTTCCTTTAAAATTTTATTTCCTAAACCCTTCCTTTTCTAAATGTACGAATGGTTCATGCCGGGAATGATGTAAAATATTATAACTAGATGCTCATGACATGAATTACATAAAACTGTATGTAAACACCATTTAACACAATAACAGTACAATATATATATAACGTGAAAGCATTCAGTACAATCATAACATNGGTTTACACTTCTTTTCAAAATCTTGTCATATTCTTGATAATAATTCATTTATAAAATTTCATTTCCTTTAAAATTTTATTTCCTAAAACCTTCCTTTTCTAAATGTACGAATGGTTCATGCCGGGAATGATATAAAATATTATAACTAGATGCTCATGACATGAATTACATAAAACTGTATGTAAACACCATTTAACACAATAACAGTACAATATATATATATAACGTGAAAGCATTCAATACAATCATAACATATTTCATGCCACAAAAGAAGCAGGGGTATGGAGATTCACTTACATAGAATTCATATTCAATACACATTCAATTTATCTAAGAGAAATTTAAAAACATCAATACACATGCGTTAATGAGAATATGAGAATTTACTTACATGGAGTTCTTTACTTTAAAATTCTTATTTAAATTGCAAAGTAGAGTCCGTCAACCGTTCTCAACGTCAATGTGCTTGAAAATGACCTAATTGTGATTACAAAAGAAATCCATTTAATACGATTGTCTGAGCTTAAATATTTAACGCTTATTTCATGAACGTCATTTGTTAATTTTTTATTCATACTTAATTCCCACATCWCCAAATGATCACATTCTTAGAGGGTATTTTTTAAACTCCTTAGATTGAGTATTAAACATAATATATGTTCTCCCACAATTTCACTTTAGGACATAATTACATAAGTCATAAATTTTTAATATCGAATAGTAATATTTTTACCTTTAAATTGACAAACTCTAAGTATCGAGAAAGTGGCATTCTGCCCCGGGGGTGCGCTAAGGCAGCCCGCAATAGCCCTGGTTGCGCACGATACTTGGTCGCCTGGGCGTCTGGGTGCTCGCCACCTGCTAACCCTGAATCTGGAACTGGCGAACAACCAGCAAGAGCCCAGCTTCCAACTGCTGCTGTTTCAAACACCCTCTCTGGCGAAAGAAGGTGCCCAGCACCCAGTAGGGCCGACCTGGCTGATGCATGGCAAGACGATGCTTGGCAGACTCGAAAGTCGAGCCGGAGTGGTGTAGAAGTGCGGGAGTTCAGACTAGGTCGCGAGGAGGAAAAAAGAGGGAAGAGATGGTAGATCGGCTAGATTTGGTGGCGAAGGCATGGCGAGCAACCGAGCAGTGAGTCGTGCGGCCTGGCTAAGTCACGAGGCTTGGATTTGGGCAATCTCAAGCACGGCGATGGAGACGACAACCGAGCAAGTGTAGTAAAGTGGCGAGTTAGAAGCTCTGGCACAGTGGGGGTTTCCCAGCCGAAGAGGCAGCAGTGTAGCTGAGGAGCTTTCGGTCCGCTGCTGCGAGAGTCTAATACCTTGCAGCGGCAAATGGCGAAAAGAAAAGCAGAGCAAGACGGTAAGAAAGAAAGGAGAAGAAGGCGATGAGAGTAGTGGGGAGGGGTGGCAATAGCAAAAATTTCTGGGAGTAGGGGCCGCGACGGTAGGGTTTGGGGGGAGTAGATGGCTAATTTAGGTTTTTTTTTTTTTTAAACTTCAAACTTGGGCCCTAACCCAACCCTTTGGGCCTTCCCATTTCATAACTAATCCAGTCCATTAAATTATGTTCTACGAACTTTCTTTTTGGTAATAATCTAGCTTCTAGATGAGAAACGATTAAACCTAACTAATCGAGACGCTAACCAACCAAGGAACCTCATTCGATTAACACGATAATACCATACTTATTAAACGTATGATAAAATAATAACCACATAGAAAATTATCCAACCCTAGTTGATACACATAATCATACGACCATACAAAATTTATAAAAAGTAAAATCCCGGGTATTACAATATCCCACCGCATAAAATGAATTTCGTCCTCGAAATTTAGGACTCACCGAACAAGTACGGATACTTATCACGCATTTCCCCATCTCATTCCCAAGTAGCCTCTTCAACCAGATGATTCCTCTAGAGAACTTTAACTATCGCTATTGCCTTCCTCCTTAATACTTTTTCCACCCTTTCCGATATTTCCACCGGCATCTCTTCATAAGATAGGTTCTCACCCTTTCGAGGGATTCGAAACGTATTTCCTTAGCATGGAAACATGAAAGACATTATGTATACCCGATAGGGTTGATGGCAAGGCAACCCCATAGGCTAAGTCGCCCACCTTTTCGCAGATTTCAAAAAGTCCAACAAATCGAGGGCCAATTTCCCTTTCTTTCCAAATCTCATAATCTCCTTCATAGGCGCCACCTTTAGGAAGACTTTGTCCCTAATTTCAAACTCCAACTGCTTCCTTCTCCCATCCGCATAACTTTTTTGTCTACCTTGAGCAGTTCTCATTCGTTGACGAATCTTTTCAACGGCCTTGTGGTATGTTACACTATCTTGGGACCCAACAACTTCCTCTCACCAACTTCATCCCAATGAACTGGCGACCTGCACTTCCTTCTGTAAAGTGCCTCATAAGGCGCCATACTAATAGTAGCATGATAGTTATTGTTATAGGAAAATTCCACCAAAATGAAGGAATTCATCCCAAGTTCCCCAAAAATCAATAACACAAGCTCTTAACATATCCTCCAAGATCTGATTTGTTCTCTTGGTCTGTTCAACTATTTATGGATGAAAAGCGGTACTAAAATTCAATCGAGTACCCATAGCCTTATGCAAGCTCTTCCAAAACGCAGAAGTAAACCTTGGGTCACGATCGGACAGTGGGACACCATGAAGTCTGACAATCTCAGCCACATACAACTCTGCATATTTCTCTATACTATAGGTAGTCTTAACAGGCAAAAAGTGTGCTGTCTTCATAAAACGATCCACAATCACCTAAATAGCATTATATCCCTTCCTCGTCCTAGGCAAGCCAATAACGAAATCTATGCTAATGCGCTCCCATTTCCATTCTGGAACCATAAGAGGTTACAGAAGACCAGAGGGTCATTGATATTCAATATTAACCTATTGGCAGGTTAGACAATGATGAACAAACTCTGCTACATCATGGCTCATACTAACCTACCAAAAATGCTTCCTCAAATCTTGATACATCTTCATACTTCCTGGGTGAATCGAATAGTGCGATTATGAGCTTCTCTCAAGATATCCTCCTTTAAACCCTTATCGTTCGGAACCACAAGTCTATCGTCATACCAAAGGGCTCCATCAACCGTGATTACAAACTCCGAACGTTTCCCATCTGCAACTTCTGTTCACCATTTCAACACCAGAGGATCAACCATCTGCACATCCCTTATCCTCTCAAGGGAAGTGGGTGCAAGAGTTATATTCGCGAAATAGCCTGATATGTCTTGCGAAACTATTTCCAAGTCAAGCTTTCGGATCTCTGCCAACAAAGGTTTCTGATAGACTTGCAAAGYGACCACGGCTCCATGATTCCTCCTGCTAAGCGCATCGCTACCACATTAGCCTTACCCGGGTGGTAGTTCTTCACACAATCGTAATATTTCACAAGTTCCAACCATTGTCGTTGTAATACTCGAGATTTAGTGTAACACCCCCAGATTAGGAACCATCCTAAGCTGAGAATGCTACGTCATTCTACCATAAAATAAACATCTATCTATTTAAAACCTAACATTTATTCAAAAATAAAAACAGCGGAAGACTTTTAAACTATTCAAAAACAAAATCACAAAAACTTCAAGAATTTAAAAACATTCAGAAATGTTAATCKTATTACATACATAAGTTGAAAACCAGTTCTCAGGTATCAGAGCTCGCCCACWAGCTCTCGCCCCATCTTGTTGAATATCATCTGCAATGAAATGTAAGGAAAAGAAATGAGCTAAAAAGCCCAGTAAGTAACCTCATGCATGAATGCATGAACATGTCCTACATGTCGTGAAATTTTAAAGTTTCGCCTTCCAAGTGAAAAACTTTTCAAAACATTCCCTTTTCAAATTTCTTTACAAACATTCCCTTCAAAATTCACTTACAATAAAAACTTTCCATTTCCTTTCATTCGTGAACTCACTAGAGTGTAACGCCTAACTACTAAGCTTGCAGTGGGCCATTCTTATTTGGAACTGAATTCCATTCCTACTAGTAGAACCGCAAGGTGGTTAACATTGAAAAAAAAAAGAGGTTTTCTTTCCATTCTTACCTACCCTCCAAGAGAGTAGGATCGGGGCGCCGGTCCCCTACGCCCCATTTCCCACTCACATCTTTCGTGGCCAGGTTTACACTTCTTTTCAAAAATTATAGCATTTTTAAAATTTTAACATTTTTCTTTAAAATTCTATTTTCTACCCTTCACTTTCTAAGTGCGTGAACGGCTCATGCCAAATGTGATGTAGAATTCTAACTACATGCTCATGACATGAAACGCATACAACCTTACGCAATGTAACGTTCAACAAATAGCACAGGATATAAAAACACAATAACATATTCTTTAGCATAAAGTGCTACTAGATACGAATAAATCAACATTATTCACAATTACACACATCCACATAGAATTTCATACAAAACATATTAAAGTGATTAAAAGCATTCAATTTCATTCATTTTATAATGTTAATGAATGAGAGGATTACTTAGCCGGAATCCTTTACATAAACAGGTTCTTACTTAAGGTGGAAGTGGACTCCTCCAATTGATATCAATGTAACCCCTCGAAATAACTTTAAATTCATGATATTCGGAATGTTGCGGGAGCGGTAATGGATTCCCGAATGTGCGTTCAAGCGACGCGCACAATGGCCCTGGGTGTCTAGGYGTCGGTGCACCTGGGTGTCGCGCATTGGGTGCCTGTGGCTTGCTGGGCGCTGGGCGCCTGAGCGTCAGCACCTGGTGCTTGGCGCTGGGCGTTCCCCTTGCACCGGTAGGTGTTTACTGCTTCTGGAAGTTGGCAATAGCCAGCAGCGTTCAATGTTCCGATGAAGGGTTAATGGTGATCGAATCTGGGCAGAACGACGGCCGGCAAGGAGCTGGCTGGCCATGCGGCAGAGCTTCCGAGCGGCGACAAGGGATTCTAGATCCAGTCGAGAAAGAAGCAGATCCGGACGGCTCCGCTGTGTCGAGCGGCTGAGCACTATCCGTCCCCTTTCCTGGCGACATCATTGAGCAAAGAAGAGAAAGAAGAAGATGAAGGCAGCTCGGCGGAACGCTTTATCCCAAGCGGCCATGGGGTTTCGATGGACACGAATCGTGCGCCTCTGGCGTGACGCGACTCGCCGTGGTGTGCCCAGCAACAGCGACGAGCACCTAGTAGGCAAACTAAAAACCAATAGCTCCAGTCACGCAGATCTGGGCAACCTGTTGCGTCATGAACAAGTGGTCCGCGATCTCGACAAGCGGAGGACGGGCGACCTCAAGCACGGCGAGGAACCGAGCCATGGGTTACAAGGCCAGGCTGTGTCGCGGGGCTTGGATCTAGACAATCTCAAGCACGGCAATGGAGATGGCAACCGAGCGATGGCGGATCTGCAAGGAACGATCGCGTGAAGAGGAAGAACCGCAATCAACGGGCAGCGGCAGTCCTAGACGGCGGCGGCGGCGAGAAGAGAAGAAGAAGAGGCGGCGGGTAGGGAGGAAGAAGATGAGAGTTTCTTTAGGGTTTTTCTTTTTTTTTTCCCTTTTCTTTTTCTTTCTTTTTATTTTCTTATATATTTTCTTTTCTTCTCTTTTATTTTTTTTAAATATTTTGGGCCGTAACCCAAATCCTTTGGGCCTTCCTATCCAAATCTAACCTAAAATTCGTAATTTAAATRTAATGGGCTTCYTTTCGATAAAGAAAAGCCCAACTTCYGACTAATAAATAAATAGGCCCATGAGTCGAGCCTTTAACCAAACGATAACTCTTATTCGACACGGACAATATTTTTGCTACTAAATGTGTGATTTAAAAATATTAATTAATATAAAGTGTCCAACCCTAGTTGGCACACAATTTCACGAGATCAAACAAAAATTCATAAAAGTAAATTTTGGGGTGTTAGATTTAGTTTCTATTTTTCCTTTCGAACTATA